>JAOYSI010073297.1:0-15508 GCA_025775065.1 Hiodon alosoides
TGGGTTTGTGGGTGTGTGTAGCCCCTCTGTACCTGGGTGTGTGGGTGTGTGGAGCCTCTCTGTACCTGGGTGTGTGGAGCCCCTCTTTACCTGGGTGTGTGGAGCCCCTCTGTACCTGGGTGTGTGGGTGTGTGGAGCCCCTCTGTACCTCTGTGTCTGGGTGTGTGGAGCCCCTCTGTACCTGGGTGTGTGGGTGTGTGGAGCCCCTCTGTACCTGGGTGTGTGGTTGTGTGGAGCCCCTCTAACTATCATCGATTAAATTAAGCAGTTGCACCGTCACTATCCTCTGTGGCCAAGATCAGATGTCACCAAGACGGACCAATGACTGTAAGCGTTTAATGTAGCGCCACTTTTGTGGGACTCTCATTGGTTCAGCCAGTTCTAGCATCTCCGTTACCATGATAACGGATAACCATGATAACGGCAATATCGCAAACATGCTCTTTATGAGTCTGACTATCCACAACATACCCCTGCCATTTCAGCGACATTGAGAAAATAAACAACAGACATATTCACATCCTTCTGCTACCAAGAATGGTTGTGTTTCTTTCCACATAAACCTATCTAGTACCGGCGTCAAGGGAACACAGGTTCAAAACTGGGCTTTATCCCCCACAACTAAAAACTACTGTTGATGAAAGCCCAGTACTGTGCAAGAGTTTTACAGCCAGCAGAGGCTGTCTCTCTACACCATGTTGCACTAGGTCAATATTTCCCAACTGGCTCCGTGCCAAGTAGCAGAGGAGAAGCCTTCTGAATTCTGGCATTTCCTGGCAGTAAACATGACGGCTACCCTGCACCAGAGTGTCGGTGACACCCACGCCCTGCTCACAGGGACAAATACAGCGAAGTGAAAACAAAGGCTTGGGGAATTTTTAACTCCAGCGCGAG
The DNA here is from genome assembly GCA_025775065.1 of Hiodon alosoides. Classification (NCBI taxonomy): domain Eukaryota; kingdom Metazoa; phylum Chordata; class Actinopteri; order Hiodontiformes; family Hiodontidae; genus Hiodon; species Hiodon alosoides. Next base: position 895 of record JAOYSI010073297.1, read on the forward strand.
TGGAAAAAAGTGAGAAACAAATAAATAAATCCTTAATATCTCCACTGAACGCAGTGTGAATTATTAATGGCTGCTTTTGGAAAAACACTCTGGTCTGATGACTCTGGTTTTGACTAAGGGTCAGATGCACAAAACGACTGTTTCAGGTATCACTGCCTGGTTATTTCACAGACGAGAGCATGGCATATTAGGCCTCTCCTAGGGGCGGCTTTGGGTTACTCAGTGCTGAGATGAGTGAATTGAGACTGGGGTCTCCTTCAGTGTACATATCACCTATTGACCAAACCAAACCTGTGTGTGAAAATAGTCCATGTCTGAGCTCTAACAATTTGACTGACGTCCTCTATGCAACCCTGAATATACAAGCTGCCTAAACACATCCACTGAGAGAATGCTCTCAGATCAATGCGCCTGTTATTTAACTAGCGTGAACAGGTTAATCGGTTAAGAAACCATGCAGGTAAAATGATTTATGTTGTTGCATTACGAGTAAAATTTTTATTACACAAGGACAATTCCAGGGCAGAACATTGCAAGTTTCTGCATAGAAATCCTTCTTGATGGCTAATTTTAGCTCATGGCATCAATAAGGAATCAAAATATTCAAGAGGAGTGTGTCACACACACATACGCTGTTCCTGTAAATCTAGAAGATGACCTGTTGGTATGCTATTTCCTTTATGAGGCAGATCCCCCTCACTGTAACCATGGTAATTCCACACCCCTCCCTCTAAATCAAAAACCCCCTTTCTGTAACCATGGTAACAGTGTACCCCTATCTCAAACAGACCCTCTGACCGTAACCATAGTGACTTTGCACCTCCTCTCTGTCCTCAGGGCCTCTTTGGCAGTTGGCGGGAAATTCCTGCAGAGCCTGTCTGTTGGACAGGCTATCAATCACAGGCCTCCTGCAGTATCATCAGCACCACCACATTCTACTTGACATCTCCCCTTCTAAAGGGCCACTTCGATCTTACAATCTGGATTCGGTTTACCCTTTGATTAATAGGGCCTTTATTAAAGAAATCAATGACAAAGGCAACCAAGTGTTTGAAGACAACAAGCAGTGTTTAACCAGAAACTGTAACAATCCCAAGTCGAATTTAAAGCTATATAGTTATAGTCATCTAAACAATTGCAATATGGCTTAAGATATGCTCGGCTCTTCGGAAGACGGGATCTGACGAGCCAACCGGTGAGCCTCAGCTCCCGCTGGTCATCCGGAGCTCCGCCGACCCGGTGCTGGAGGGCAGCGCGCGGCTGTTACGCAACTCGGAGACTCGCGAGCCGCCTCCAACTGGAAGACGCATCTCTCGAGGGAGACGGGCTTAAAACACTCATGAATCACCCTAAACCTTAGCATTTCTTCCGCTTAGCGGTCACAACACATAAATAGATCATCTCGTGTGGACGGCCATGGCTCTGTCACTGAGGGAGAATCCAATAAAATTAGTTTCCCAAAAGACTGCCAATAATGAAATAGATTAAATATTACCCTCTGTAACTGTGCTAATATTCATCAAGATAAAATAAGTGGCACGTCTACCTTAATGTAAGCGTTAACGTTTAAAAATGACAGTTTTGATACATTTCCTAAACGATTCGGTTAAGTGGGATAATGAATATCTTTAGTTGGTACATGAAAATTAAAAGCACAATTTACCAGGGCATCGCTTTCGTCACGTTTAAAATGTCAACGTCTACTGTAATTTCACAAAGTAAATTTACTGTAAAACAACCAAAGCGGTATCGGGGCGCACACGATCTTAGGACATTTTGCAAGCGCCCGGTTAATAAATCGTGAACGGAAGCAATAATATTGCCCGCAGAAACAGTAAAAGAAAATATATTCTAGAATATATTCTAGGAGGTTCCAACAGGTATGTGAATTCTACACATGAATAATCCTTGGTTACAAGTTAGAAACTTGTTGGCCGAGTTCAAGACATAACTGAAAGAAAACTTCGCTTTAAAACACGTCTGACAAATTAATGAGAGAATCTGCATCGCAGCGACTCACAATATATATAGTTTACTGACCTGTTTTCGACCTATTTTATTATTTACCACTGCTGTCACCTGCGGAATTAATAATCCCACACACGAGCAGACGTGCGAAACTAATTAAAACAACATCCAAAGAGTTCTGAGATTTGAAACTTACTTGATGTCAACTAAAACGTCCACAAACGGGATGTTAAATCATGTTAATTTCTCCGACGTAAAACGTTAAAGCAGCAGCTAAAATTAGGTTACATTGAGCTATTACCTTACCTGCAAGACACAGTGATTTCAACTTTGGTGGCTGGAATACTGGCGTTCAGTGGATCGAAGTCTCCTATGGACGCCATATTCAGGAATCTGTTGTTCATCCTTGAAATGATTTTTTAAATGATTTTAACCTCTTCAGCTGATAAGAGAAACTACCGCGCGTTCGGCACTAGTGCATGTGAGATCGAAAGAAAATCTCCGTGGCTGAAACTAGCAGTTGGTGATGTCACACCATAACAAACGCAGCGTCAACGCTGCCGGCTGGCACTATCTGCCGGACGAAGGAATCAAGTAGAACCGGGGAATTCTCAATAAATTCACTTGGGATTTCACTGAAAACACTGCGAAGATGTAAAAAACTAATTGCAACATCTATTATTCAGTTCCGATAATAATGATGACGACCATGACGATGGTTACTATTATTATTGTTGGTAGTATTGGTATTTGTGTTATTATTACAAAGTAATAAATAAAAAAAAAAAACATTTACTTTTTTAAACATGCCTCTACATCTGTTAACAGCCTCCACATGGGTTATGTTCTAACTATTGCGACTAAATAATCCGACTAACTAATTATTTGACAATAATGGCATTAAGGAGAAAATCGAAGAGAATTGTCGAAATCGTTTCTGCGGCTCAATATACTTCAAGGCAGACTTCAAAATGAGAACATTTAAATTATTGTATTTGCTTTATTATAGTAATAATTACAACAATCGATGTATTTGAAATGGATGCGTGTTGTTTATATTATTTTTTAAATGTTTATTATTTTATACATTTAGGCATATTTGTTTAAATAAGAAGGATCGCGGAGCGCTGGTAAAAAACAAACAAATCTCAACCTATGGAAGTCGCTGTTTCGCAACAACAAATGCCGTGTTTTTCTTATTCAAAGTTAGACCGCTGTAAAATATTAGCTCGTAAGAAATGTATAGTAACGATTTTTTGTTATACTTTGCCTAAATCAATTTGAGCGAATAGAAAACAGTAAGGGTTGACCTCCGTTCTGTAGCCGTTGCTAAAATCGTGACCCGCGGGTTATTTTTACAGCATGGATATGTTTCGCCTGCTATCTTTAGATGCTGGAAGACTGCTGATACATAATTTAACCTTAGCTTGTGCATTTTCGCCCTGCTGCTCTGAATTTATTTTAAGTTCGACCGGTAATTTATTTGACTAAATTGCTTGAACACATTGATTCCCCAACAGGTAACCTCAGCGTGAAATACCCGTCCATCCATACGTGTTACATCTGCACTTGTTTTGAATATCAGAGTGTAACTCCAAACTTGCTCAACTGGGTTAAACATTTTTAGACAGCCCCCTCCTCATCAGAGTCTTCCAAAAAATGTTTTTTTAAAAAAAATATTTGCTTGTTTTTCAGGTTGTAATTATGCAAACAGTAGAATAGTTTTTTTTTTTTGTTATTAAGCTGGGCGGACCAACACACACATTAGGGTTCTCTCCTGCGGCGTTTAGTGACGGGTAACCTCAGCTCATTAAAGGCGTTTTATATCGTTAGTGTGATCCTTCGGTAATTCTTGTCACTTTTTCATTAGTACGTACGTTGACGTTTATATTTTATCTTGTGTTCTGTGTAGTGTGGTAATAATAGTGCGGATTAGGGTGTGCTGAACGCGGAGCTACAACGTCAGCGTTCTTTAGGCCGGGGCAGAATGTGATATCTTTTTTTATCTATAGCCAAACAAATGTGTATTTTCATTAACTCCTCATCTAGACTTAATTTCTGAGAATAAATGAATCACAGTCCCAGGAAAACGGCAAGTGTCCATACTTTGTGTTTGATCTGGGTTTGATCTGTGTCATAGTCACCTAGGCAGGAAGTCCAACCAGCTGGCTTCTGTGAACAATTTGGAATTACGGCAGTCAAGGAAGGGTTTTTAAAACCTGTTACTGACTGTAAATGGTTGTGATTATTCTTTTTTCCTTTTCTGTCTGTATGTGGGTGTGCAGGTATTTCCAGAATGTTACTGTGAATTTAATATATGGATTTATGTAACATGCATTTCATAATTGAGTAGTTTTTTTTGTTGCACAATGAAATCATTACATGCTTCTATATGGACAGACGCTATGTGTCCTGTCAGTTCAGCTTAAAATGATTTATTTAAAGTTATTAACATACGAACACAAACAGAGACAGCGAGTAAGTAACGGCGTGACTGGACAGGTTAGCAGTGGTGGAAGCTTTCCTACGGAATACTGACGCTGACAAAGATGATTACTTTCCTCGAAGTGGAGGGTTTGTAATAACGAACCTTCCGCTGTGGAGATGAGTCCCGGAATCGCTGGAGAATTCGGTGAGTGAGTCTGTACAGGAAGTAGAGACCAGATACAGAACGGAAAGGGAGTGAGGTTTATATAGAGGAGTTGATTGATGTAATGATAGGGGACAGGTGTGAGTGATCAGTACTCCGGCGAGTGAGAGAGTCGAGTGTAAGTGGTTGTTGGGTCTGAAGGATCCGTGACACGCGGTCCGTTCACACAAAGTATGCTTGACTGACAGCAATCACGGTCTGTTCACCATACAAAGTATGCTTGACTGACAGCAATCACGGTCTGTTCACCATACAAAGTATGCTGGACTGACAGCAATCACGGTCTGCTCCTGACTACATCTGTCTGTGCATATATCCCTTTTCAGGGGCTGTTTGAAGATGAAAATCACATGAATATTTGTGTGTGTTAACAAACATTTATGACCCTGGTCAGGTTAGGGCCCTCTGTGGGGGAAGATAACTGGGGTACCCTTACTGGGGTACCCTCTTTTCTCTTAAGGAGACAGAATCAATCATGGTCCATACTACCCTGTTCCTCCTCATCAGGTCTGCTCGCCCGCTGAGATTTCACAGTGGGGGGGGTGTGTTCACTCCAGTGGCCACCGATTGGACTACTCTACCCCGACAGGCACACAGAGGCAGTCTTCGATCTGCTCCCCCCCAGGGGGGGTGAGACGGAACAGTGGCTTTCGAGCCGCTATCTGCCCTAGCCGGTTAGAAATGTGGACTAGGGGAATTCACTCCGGGCTGACGCAGGCTGGGTGCCTGCCCGTTCGATATCAACCTACCCATTGGTTCCAGGGACACCTGCATCTTCTAATTAAGCTCTGCTCTCTCGTCTCCATCTAACAGCTAAATTTAAGAGTAAGCCCTCTGACACAGTGGTGGTGTGAAAAAGGAAGATGGTTTGGCTCAAACAAGGGAATTAAACAGCACCATGTTCAACTGCTTCTTCTTTCATTAACTGCTGGCTAATTTCTTACCCGTCAAAGCAATGTGACCTCCAGAGTGAGTCATCCACATTCAGGCTTCAAGTCCATGGTTGTAAATGTAGTAATCAGCTCAGCTGGTTGGACTGATGTTAGCATCCCATACTGGAGTGAGGCAGTAACCGTTAATGTGCGACACAGATGTAATGTTAAATGCACTGTTATGCTTTATTAACACATGTAACAGCCCCGGCAATTTGAAGAAATTATTCTTACAATAGGGAGTAAGATTATTAATAGTTAATGTTAGACGTTATTTATGTTAAAGCCATTAATAATAAAGTATAAATAGTAAAAATAGCACATCAACAGCACCAATCTTGGTTTGGAATGGGAGTCTGGTCACTTTGCAGGGTCTACCTGTGTTCATGAGGCTACCTGTGTTCATGAGGCTACCTGTGTTCAGGGTCTACCTGTGTTCAGGGTCTACCTGTGTTTATGAGGCTACCCTGCTGGCGTTTGGTTCAGCGTTTGGTTCAGCTTTGGCTCAGCGTTTGGTTCAGCGTTTGGTTCAGCTTTGGCTCAGCGTTTGGTTCAGCGTTTGGTTCAGCTTTGGTTCAGCGTTTGGTTCAGCTTTGGTTCAGCTTTGGCTCAGCGTTTGGTTCAGCGTTTGGTTCAGCGTTTGGTTCAGCGTTTGGTCCAGCTTTGGTTCAGCGTTTGGTTCAGCGTTTGGTTCAGCTTTGGCTCAGCGTTTGGTTCAGCGTTTGGTTCAGCTTTGGCTCAGCGTTTGGTTCAGCGTTTGGTTCAGCGTTTGGTTCAGCGTTTGGTCCAGCTTTGGTTCAGCGTTTGGTCCAGCTTTGGTTCAGCGTTTGGTTCAGCATTTGGTTCAGCGTTTGGTTCAGTTTTGGTTCACTGGGAAATTGACCACGAGTGTGTGGCTGTCTCTGCGTTTATGTCCCCCCCCCATGGGTGTACACAGGATCAGCCCCACCATAAATTGGATGAAGCCATTACTGAATGAATGAATAATTCCGTTTCAGAAGTCTGGCACATTCGAATTGCTAGCTTTCTAGCACTGGGTTCCATATAAAAAGATCTCAGGGAGCCTAAAAATAATATAAACTATACAAACACACACTCTCACACAGGCACAGACAGACACACACGCCCTTGAATTCGTGGAAATTACATAATACTTTAAATCTATAAAACTTATAAATGAGACCTTTTTACCATTAAGGTAGATGGAAACATATTTAACCCTGTTCTGAGCTCATCGCCAGACATCGGACAAGCATTTCAAAACGTTTAAGCACTTTTTAAAACTATTGACTGGGATTTCCCTCAACAGTCAGGTATCACACCTAACAATATAAAATGTGGGGGAATCATAAATCATACACTTTTGTCATAAATCAGACAAAAAAAATGGAGCCTAGAAACATTTCACGATAACTTAATTAGAGTCGGTTTGATGCATTTCAGGCAATTCTGACAGTCCAATTAAGTATTAATCAGCTGTGAAATCCTCCTAGCTGCTTTCTCCAGTCATAATGCTCATATTGAAAGACAGCTAGTGAGTGCCGGGTACTTTCAGTGGCCATTATTTCTGCTTAGCTTGTTGACTGTGAGCCTTTAGAGAGCTTGGATAAACTGGATTCCGTTCCAGACTTCACTATTGCGTCCGTGGGGATTTTTTTTTTTTAGCCCGATGCGTGTTGACTAAGGGAACAAACCCCAGGACGAGAGCATTGTTAGACACCTGTGTAATTACGCATATGTAATTACACAAGCAGCGGCACAGTCACGTGTACAGCCTACGGTGGTCTTACAGCAGCTAATTATAACATTAGTACACGGTTATTACAACTGAATACTAATGCCTAAAATGGAACCTGCGGGGAAACATTGACAAGCCCAGAATTCCTTCTAAAATTGGTTTTGGAGGCTAGTATCCCTCAGAAAATCCCCTCTACTCTGATGTCTCCCCCGTGTTTAACGGTTACGAGCCCCCGGAACACGGATACATGCAGGCAAACGTCCAGCCAACGTTGGGGCAATGGGTGTTTCCGTTGCTCCACCATATACTAAAAGTTCCCATGTTTAAATCAACCTTAAATCAAAGTGAATCTTGCTGAGGTGTTGCGTGACGATTGGTGTTGCGTGGCGATTTAGCGCAGGATTGCTCAAGCATAAAGTTACTGGGTAGTGTAGATGGACTAGCAGGTTCAGAGCCCACACAGCCGTTATACCTCTAAGAGGAGAGTTTAACTCGAATTTCTTCAGTAATTTTTTTCTTTTTTAACCGAATCATTAAAGTGTAAAATTGTAATATCATAAGGTGGCTTAATATAAGTGATTCGGCACTATGGACAGCTGAACAATGCCACCTAGTGACAGAATGCATTAATTACATGGCCGTAACACACGTTCCCAGTAAAGCACCTGTTTTTGGGCACAAAACTACAATTAACCTTAAAAAGCCGAGCAAATACAAACTGACACATTGTAAGCCAGCGATGAAAGAGACCAAGATACTTTTGACAGATGACATTTATTTCACACTGCATCTGACATTATAATTGCTAGAAAGTTAGGCTTGTGTCCGCAACTAAGACTGGGGAGGAAGAAGGGAACTTTTATATACATAAAGCTTTCAACGTAATAAAGGCCAAACCACAAAACACTAAATGAGCCGTTGCAAGGAGAGAGGCTTCGCCCCGAATCAATAAGTACTGTTACTGTCTACTGTCTGCATCAGGCTTACAGGCACAGGTAACACTCCTCTTTTTACACAAACTACTCTGTACAGCTCGTACCAACTACAGGTTAGTGTGCAGAAGACACAGCAGCACCAACCTGTGGCCAGAGCATGAAAAGGTTTTGACAGCATGGTTTGGAGAAACGCTGGGTTCATATGAACGACGGGAAGAGGAATCCTTAGAGCGACTAGCACGTTCAGTGAGACTAACAGTTGACTGTACTGACAGGAATACCGCTATTGTTGAGAAGAAGAAAACTATTACTAGAGACTATACTACTGTTGTTTTACTGTGAAAGGCATAGTTACTGTCCACGGTTTGGAAATCTCGTGTTGTTCCACACTTTGGTCACACATAGCTTAGCAGTTACCGACAGTAAAGCAACCCTTGAACAATTTAAGAGCGTTGTGGTTTTAGTTAGGTTAAAATCAAGCCACTTTCACTTAAGACTACAGAAACCTGATAGTGAGCTGAAAGACATCAATACAGCGAGCCGTGGACTTTCCTTCCTTCGACTGTCCAAGACTTTCTGACCCCAGAGACCAGCTACTGGTTCACACACTTCCAGCCCACAGAAGCCTTTGCGTCTCAGATCTCGGCCGGGTGGGCTGTGCTCACCTAAGACAGGGTATCATTCAGCATCTCAGAAAACGTCAAGACTGCTGACACACTCGGAGGAACTCCACTACAGTTTGGAGAAACAAGCCAGAGGCCGAAAAGGACAGAAACCAGTGATCTGGAATTCAACCTCTGATGAGATGAATAAGAGCCCCACGGTTTAAATGAAGTCATCTTCTTTGCGTTGGAAAACTGCGTATTTGATGAGGGAGCCCCGAGAGACCCCCATCAGGATTCACGACACCCGCCCCCCAAAAAAACATAAAAACTAAAAGTGCAAAGTGCGGCAGGCCTCCACGACTGGTCTCCCCCTCCCCTTCGGCCACGCCCCGGGTCATCTTCTACAAGCTGGCCGAGCGCCGGTCAGTTGCTGCTGACCTCATCCATAGTGTCTGTCGCGTCGGACGTGCCCTCCAGTGCCCCCTTTCCTCGCCAGATCTTCACTGTCCGGTCGCTGTCAATCAGGAAATCATGACAGACACACAAAGACATCAACACCTGTCCCTCATGTGAAGGATATCTAAAACAGACACACAAAGACATCAACACCTGTCCCTCCTGTGAAGGATATCTAAAACAGACACACAAAGACATCAACACCTGTTCCTCATGTGAAGGATATCTAAAACAGACACACAAAGACATCAACACCTGTCCCTCCTGTGAAGGATATCTAAAACAGACACACAAAGACATCAACACCTGTTCCTCCTGTGAAGGATATCTAAAACAGACACACAAAGACATCAACACCTGTTCCTCCTGTGAAGGATATCGTAAACATGTGTGTGTGCGTGTAAGACACATTAGCGTGTGCGTGTAAACGTGTGTGTGTGCATGTAAGATACATTAGCGCGTGCGTGTAAACGTGTGCGTTTAAGACACATTAGCGCGTGTGTGTAAACGTGTGCATGTGCGTTTAAGACACATTAGCCGGTGCGTGTAGGACACATTAGCGCGCGCGTGTAGGACACATTAGCGCGTGTGTGTAAACGTGTGCATGTGCGTGTAGGACACATTAGCCGGCGCGTGTAGGACACATTAGCCCGTGCGTGTAAGACACATTAGTGCGCGCGTGTGTAAGACACATTAGCCCGCGCGTGTAGGACACATTAGCGCGCGCGTGTAAACGTGTGCATGTGCGTGTAAGACACATTAGCCCGTGCGTGTAAGACACATTAGTGCGCGCGTGTGTAAGACACATTAGCGCGCGCGTGTAGGGCACATTAGCCCGCGCGTGTAGGGCACATTAGCGCGCGCGTGTAAACGTGTGCATGTGCGTGTAAGACACATTAGCGCGCGCGTAAGACACATTAGCGCGCGCGCGTAAGACACATTAGCGCGCGTGTAAGACACATTAGCGCGCGCGTGTAACACACATTAGCGCGCGCGTGTAAGACACATTAGCCCGCGCGTGTAGGACACATTAGCGCGTGCGTGTACGACACATTAGCGCGTGCGTGTACGACACATTAGCGCGCGCGTGTAAGACACATTAGCGCGTGCGTGTACGACACATTAGCCGGTGCGTGTACGACACATTAGCCCGTGCGTGTACACCTACTCCGAGGCAGTGAACAGGTGGCTGCTGTTGGTGGAGATGCCGTTGATGGGACTCTCGTGCCCCTTCAGTTCCCCCAGGGGCGCCAGCGTGTCCGAATGCCACAACTTCAGAACACCCCCCCGGCAGCCACTCAGCAGAGCGGGCGACCCGGGCACAACGCCAAGTGCGCACACCCAGTCCCGGTGCGCATTCGGCACTTGCTGGGAAGAGAGAACATTCTAGATCAACCCACAGCTTCACCTACACCAGAGCCAGTACACGTGAGAAAATCCATCAACCAACACGCCGTAAAACTTCATTGTTCCAGATAGGCAATTTCATTTGTTGTCTGTAACAATACATGAAAAGTGACAGTGCATTAAAAATGAGTAACAGAAAACTTAATCCAGCTCATGTCATTGGCTGATCGAGAGAGCACAGCAATGGTAAACAACAGGCAGAGTTCTGCACAGGCGAGGCAGGGAATCACACCGCTCATCCCTAACCAGCGTCTCCCATCCGCTTCCTGGCCGTCTAAAGGGACTGGCCTCTGCTCCTAGTGTCTTCCTCACCTGCAGCAGGTCCTTGCGGGACAAATCCCACTTCTTGATGCCGTTGTCTCGGGAGCCGCTGAAGAGCCCGTCCCCCTGGATCGTCAGGGACTCAATTCCGTCGTAGTGGGGGGGCTCGAAATTGTGTGTGGGACTGACACTCCCGAGGGCCCCCTCTGTCACGTCAAACATCTGGGGTACAGTGCAGACAGGTTAAAGTTAAGTTACAATGATAGGGACTGTTAACAGATTAACGCAGAAAACTCGCGAGACAGTACAGGGAACCATCCAAGCTTCGAGAGCATCAGAGGGGCACCACAAATACACATAGCTCTACTGGGTTGTAATAGGCTGTTAAACCCCTAGCCCTGAGTGCGGGACACACACCTTGATGTAATGGTCCTTAGATCCACTGATGACCAGATCCTGACCGTTCCCTGTCTGGTCCACTGTCAGACACATGACCGGGCCCAGGTGTCCAGTTAGCTTACCTGTGGACACAAACCTGTCCCAAAGAGAGCAGACATCTTGTAAACCAGAACGATCCCATTAGAATGCTTAGCAAATTAACGGTCTGACCGCTCTGTACAGAAGCTTCTACCTCTTCAAGTCCCACATCCTGACCGAGTTTCCGGCTGCTGCATACAGGACGGTTCCCATGGGATTCAGGGCGATCTGGTTGATCTGGCTTTCACCTGCTGGGATGGTGACGGTGCGGTTTGTGTTGGCTGCGCAGGCGTCACCCGGGGTCACCTGACCAGAGGACCTGCAGCGTTCGCACAGGTAAACGCACATGGTTACACGTCAAACAAGTTTGCACATCTCTGGGACTGACATGTGTTCACAAGAAATCGTGTCACCCAACCTGACCTCATCCCCTGTAAAAACACCTAACCACAAAGTGTTCTCTAAAAAAAGGATAAATATTATCATTTACTAGGCAACGGAATGTCTGGTTGGAAGTTCTGAAAACAAAGCCAACTGCACAGCGGTGCAGGCCTTAATTAGCCTTAGCCTTAGTTAGCGAGCCAGGATAGTTTAAGAGAAGTTCAGTGAAGGGGTGTGAACCGGACTGGGGACTCACGTGAGCGTGCGGATGCATCTGGCTGAGTCCCGGATGTCCCACACCTTGATGTAGGAGGTGGAGACGGTGAAGACCAGGCTGGAGCTGTATCTCACAGACACCACGTTGTTGGGGTGACCCCCCAGGGACATGATCTCCTGTCCCGTCACCAGGTTCCACACCTTACAGGTGCGGTCTGAAGGGTAAACCTCAGAGGTTACATACTTACTTCTGTCCGACACCTGTGACCTTTGACGTGAGAGACAGAGGTCACGTGCTTCATTCCTATTTTCTTAGTCTTTTACTACAGCTGCAAATAGTCTTGTATTACCGTAGCCTTCCTTGTTTTTGCCGCAGCAAAATATTGGTAACAGGAAAGCCAAGTGGATAATGGTCACTAGTCTTCGACTCCCTGACTCAGGAGGAGTCAGGATTGAGAGACAGACTGTCTGTCACGCGCTGTGGGGAGGAGCCAGGTGAGTGACAGGGAGGTGGGTCCACTGACCTTTGGAGCCAGTGAAGAGGAGGTCGTCGGTGGAGTCCACACACATCACCGCCTTGGTGTGTCCCTCAGTCACGTGCACGCACTGCAGCGCCGCCCCCCGGCTGCCCCTCGACGGCGGGACGGCGTTGATCACTCCTCTGTACCAGGGAGACGCACAAAGACAGCGCGTCAGAGAAGGGCCTTTAAAACAGCTCAGCACACGGGTCCACTCACAGACACGCAGAACGCATGCTAACGGCACACTCCTGTGCAGATTTCAACATGCGACCCAGCACGGCAGCCACATGCAGCGGAGAGACACGAACACAGGCACACGAAGACACGAAGCCGGCACAGGGAGCCATGCAGAGGAGAACAGCACAGGGCGGGACAGAGGCACAAAGGCATTAAAAAAACACAACAGTCTACCTGTGTTCCTCCAGCACAGTCAACACACTTTCATCACACCTATAAGAAAACAGCAGAGCCACTGAGACTGGCCGACAACAGGAAAGGCGTGAATTAAAGAAGACATGACATCACTGACACGCGACAATGTGACCCAGCTGGACAGGAGTTAGTGAGGTCAAAGGTCAGGAAACAGAAAGAGGTTAGGGTTAGGGTTATGAGATGAGAATCTTGTGATTAAATTCCCCATTCTGACTTTAAAATAACCCCCTTGTGTAACGTGGACTGATCGATTTTTTTGCATTCCTTCTATAAACATTTCCCTGCTTACACAAATGAAAGGCAAAATCCATTGAACAGAATTTCTTATTTATGAGCTGGCGCAGAGTAGAAGGCGAACATTTCACCAGAGTTCCTTCTCATACTTATCCTGCGGTGCGTGAGCCCTCGGGAGAGAGACCGTCAGTCGGCTAAAGACATTCTGCTGGCTACGGTAGCGGCTGGTGGGGGGTAACGGACTGGCTTCGGACTGGCCTGAGTCAGAGCTGCAACGGCAGACAGGCGGGCTGAGGGGGTGCTGTCTCTCGTCACCCGGCACACAGTACACCAGTTCACAACAGGACAGTGCCGTAACCAGGCAACGGCAGACAGGTGGGCTGAGGGGGTGCTGTCCCTCGTCACCCGGCACACAGTACACCAGTTCACAACAGGACAGTGTAGTAACCAGACAACAGCAGGGCTGAGGGGGTGCTGTCCCTCGTCACCCGGCACACAGTACACCAGTTCACAACAGGACAGTGCCGTAACCAGGCAACAGCAGGCGCTCACTGAAAGAAGCCCATTCCGCAGCTAATGGACTTAGGACTCAGCGGTATCGTGTGCAGGGCCATGAGTTCGGCCGAACGGATTCCTTGCCGGTTTATGAGGGAACACTGTGTGACCATGGTCAGGCTGTGTTACTTTTCCCATCATGGCCTTGGATCAGAGTTATGTAGGTGAAGACGAAGCTTTATGAAGACTAAACTGATAATGGATCAGTGTAATGTGGGTTTAAGAAAGCGAAGTCAGCTTGATAAAGACCACACTGAAAAAAGCACATACAAAATCATTTAAAAACCCCATCTTGTATAGGAGTTGGAGGAAAGATCAAGCAGCAAACACAGCGTGCTTTATCTATGTGGTTTTAACCCTACTCAGGGCAACCCAGTACCGCAGTTCACTCTCCGACCAGCAGGGCAGCGCCAGCTCTTACTGTTTAATCTCCTGGCCCTTGACCTTTTCATGCGTCTTCCTCCATGTAAGGGGGGCGGGGTCAGGCAGTCTCCTCTCAGCCCCCAAGGATGGCCTGGAACTATATTCAGGTTTGTGAGTGATTAAAAACAAATCAGTAAAACCTACGACGCATGCTCCCAGTACCAGAACATAACATTCAGGGTCAAGCATGCTTTCAGTACCAGAACTTAACATTCAGGGTCAAGCATGCTTTCAGTACCAGAACTTAACATTCAGGGTCAAGCATGCTTTCAGTACCAGAACATAACATTCAGGGTCAACCATGCTTTCAGTACCAGAACTTAACATTCAGGGTCAAGCATGCTTTCAGTACCAGACCGTAACACTCAGAGTAACGGAGCTTCCAGTACCAGACCGTAACACTCAGAGTAACGGAGCTTTCAG
>JAOYSI010073298.1:0-20119 GCA_025775065.1 Hiodon alosoides
TTTGTAGCATTTTGAGGAAAATAATGAATTTAATCCATTTTGGAATAAGGCTGTAACATAACAAAATGTGGAAAAAGCGAAGTGCTGTGAATACTTTCTGTATGCACTGTAAATCACACATTTTGTGTAAAAACGGTAATCAAAGTTGCTAAAAGTCTGTTGTTGCTATAATCTGGTTTAATGCATTACTTTGGTACATTTGTATACATTTTATGTACAGTGTCTATAAAAAGAATTCAACCCCCTTGGATTTTTTTGTATTTTATTTGTTTTAAATATTGAATGTAGTGAACTAGTGATGTGAATTCTGGCTCGTTTTAGTGAGCCAGACCATTTGGCTCAGCTCAGCAATAAGAGCTCCCAAACGGCTCTTCATTTAGTACCACTTCTGGTATAATTCAGCCAAATTTAGCTATGTTTTGACCTATGATTGGTATGTGTGCACATATATATCACTTCAATTATTCAATATAATTATACTAATTCTTATAATTTACAGAAAAAAATAATTATACATTACATTTTACATTGTTTTTAACTAAAAAAACCTAAATAATGTGAAAACATCAAACACTATTATACATGTGTATTGAACGTTTTATTTATATTTATATTTATATTTATAACTATCCAAAACACAAACTATTCCAAACAAACCACATAAAAATGGAAACATATAACAAATAAAAAATAAATTACAATGTGCAAAACAGCAGCATCCAACAGTTGCTGTATTTATTACCAGTAAAACATTGTAACATTGTCGTTAGGGCAGATTGGCAAGTGCCTCAGCTTAGAGGGGCTGATCCGTTTTCTTCTCTCTGTTATTATCTGCCCTGTTTTGGAGAAGATTCTTTCTGAAGGGACTGATGTCGCTCCCTGCCATCACCATTACAAGGGGACTGAATAGACTGAAGCCTTGGTCACCAACCAGCTCAGCGGGTCTGCTGCTCGTTGGAGAATGGGTTCCTCAAGGTAGGATCTTACTTCCAGTATAACATCTGCTGTGGGATTCCTTCTTGCAGTGTCTCCTGTTGCTCTTTCATCAAAGAACCTCGAAACAGCAGACGTTTGTGGCTCCACTTCTAGTGCCCCTGCTCCCTCCTCTCCCTCTTGGTCTCCTGGTGGTGTAGCTGGCTGGCTTGCTGATGCTGTTTTTAATCTTTGAAGTGCCTCATCAACAGCTCTGTTGTCATTAAAGGCCTGATTTTTAAACCTCGGGTCCAGTATCGTGGTTTTTGAGAGAACAGTATTGTATTAATTCTGTGGAACTTTCTTTCCATAGATGCACAGAGAGCAGTCACCAACTCTCTCACTTTCCCTTTGATGACTGTTCCTTGCTTCTGGTGGTGGGCTATTATTATCTGCAGACCCTTGCACAGGAGTAGCATTTTGGAGGTTGTCACGTAGGTGGAAATTTTTTTTACGAAAAGGAAGATAAAACTCAGAATTACGCTTTGTTTTATTATGTGGTACATGGACTTTGTTCAGTTTATTCTTGTCTATTATTACTGCCATTCACCTCTAATTTGCACCTCTAACATGCAATTATATAGTAAGAAATAATGTAAAATGTGTCTGTGAAGGTTGTTAGCAGACCCTCCTCGATTTTTTGCTTCTTCATTTGTGACTGTAACTCATCTTGTTTTCTGACCCGTAAATTAAGGATGATCTTTTCGCCACACTGCTCGGCCACACGCACTGAATGTTGCGTTGAGGTGTATGTGCGTGCACCAAATGGGAGCACCGGGAGAATGTCGTCATACGCATGCACATCAACACAAAATTCAGTTAAGTGCATGAAGTGCTTGTGGCGAAAAGGTCATACTTTTATTCTGTCTTGTATTCATTTACTTTTTTTAAAAATACATCCTTTCTCAGACGGGAGCCAAATTAAAAGAGCCGGCTCATAAAGCCAGCTCGTTCGAGAACACCACTACAGAACTTCATTGAATTTTTTCAGAGTCAAAATATATTTCTACCAATTAATCTAAATTTACAGCAAATATTAAACACAAAATAATTGGCTTCATAAGTATTCACCCCCTTTAAATGCAACTCACCTAAATCATCAATGTGCAGCAAACTAGTTTTAGAATTAGCTCAGTTAATCAGCTGTGCACAGTCAATGTGATTGTAAATACACCTGTCTCTGGAAGGTCCGCTTACTGGTGAGTCAGTATCTCGGGAAAAACAACACCACGAAGAGAAAATAACCCGCCAAGCAGATCTGCAAAAAAGTTATTCATAAACATAAATCAGGGGATGGATACAAGAAAATGTCCAAGTCCCTGAATATCTCTTGGAGGACTGTGAAGTCAGAGATTAAGAAATGGAAAAAGTATGGCACAGGAGTAAATCTGCCTAGAGCAGGCCGTCCTCAAAAACCGTGCAAGAAGGGGAATAGTGAGGGAGGCCAACAAGAGACCTATGACTCCTCTGAAGGACTTACATGCTTCAGTGGCTGACATGGGAGAGACTGAGCATACAACAACTGTTGCCCGGATTCTTCATCAGTCGCAGCTTTATGGGAGAGTAGCAAAGAGAGAGCCACTATAGGAGAAAAAAACGGAAAGGAAATCTCGGCTAGAGTTTGCCAGACATGTGGGAGACTCTGAAGTCAGCTGGAAGAAGATTCTATGGTCTGATGGGACAAAAATGTAGCTTTGGCCATCAAACCAGACGCTATGTTTGGCGCAAACCAAACAACTGCACATAACCTAAAATACACCATCCCCACCGTGAAGCATGGAGGGCTTGTAAAGGTAGAGGATAAAATGAATGCTGCAAAGTACAGAGAACTGTGACTTGGGAGAAGATTTCAATGTTGTTCTACTTTTTTTTGATGCTGACTGCTTACTGTACTATACAAGAATGTCCATTTTTTCTAGCTGAATGCTACTATGTATCACAATACCGATTTCAACAGTAGCTAAGTTAACTGGGAAAAGTCAATACTGTAGTGTACAGAAAAAGGACATGCACATACATTGCCGTGAAAAAGTATTTGCCCCCTTCCTGATTTCTTAGTTCCGCGCATATTTGTCACACTTAAATGTGGCAGATCATCAAACAAATTTTAATATTAGACAACGATAACCCGAGGAAATACAAAAATGATTTTTAAATGATGATTTTATGTATTAAGGGAAAAAAGTTATCCAAACCTGGCCCTATGTGAAAAAGTAATTGCCCCCTAAACCTAATAACTGGTTGTGCCACCCTTGCGGCAACAACTGGAATCAAGTGTTTGCGATAACTGGTAATGAGTCTTTCACATCGCTGTGGAGGAATTTTGGCCCACTCTTCTTTGCAGAATAGTTTTAATTCAGCCACATTAGAGGGTTTTCGAGAATGAACGGCCTGTTTAAGGTCATGCCACAGCAATTCAATCGGATTTAACGGACTTTGACTAGGCCACTCCAAAACATTTATTTATTTATTTATTTTTTGCCATTCAGAGGTAGAATTGCTGGTGTGTTTCAGATCATTGTCCTGCTGCATAACCCAAGTGTGTTTGAGCTTGAGGTCACAAACTGATGGCTGGACATTCTCCTTCAGGATTTTCTGGTAAAGAGCAGAATTCATGGTTCCATCAAGTCATCCAGATCCTGAAGCTGCAAAGCAGCCCCAGACCATCACACTACCACCACCATGTTTGATGGCTGGTATGATGTTCTTTTTATGAAATGTTGTGTTAGTTTTACGCCAGATGTAACAGGATTCACATCTTCCAAAAAGTTCAACTTTTGTATCGTCAGTCCACAGAATATTTGCCCAAAAATCTTGGGGATCATCAAGATGTTTTTTGGCAAGTGTGAGACAAGCCTTTGTGTTCTTTTGGGTCAGCAGTGGCTTTCCACTTGGAACTCTGTCATGGATCCCATTTTTTTCCAGTTTCTTTCTTATGGTTGAATCATGAACACTGACCTTAACTGAGGCAAGCGTGGCCTGCAGTTATTTAGAGGTTGTTCTGGGTTCTTTTATGACCTCCTGGATGAGTCGTCGAAGCGCTCTTGGAATAATTTTGGTAGGCCGGCCACTCCTGGGAAGGTTCACCACTGTTCCAAGTTTTCTCCATTTGTGGATAATGGCTCTCACCTTGGTTCGTTGGAGTCCCGAAGCCTACGAAATGGCTTTGTAACCCTTTCCAGACTAATACATGACTTTGTTTCTCATCTGTTCTTGAATTTCTTTGGATCTTTAGATCTTTAGATCGAGGCATGATGTGTTGCTTTTTGAGATCTTTTAGCCTACTTCACTTTGTCAGACAATTTCTATTTAAGTGATTTCTTGATTCAACAGGTCTGGGTCAGTTCAATCAGTCCTGGGTGCGGGCTAGTGAAATTGAACTCAATTTTCCAAAAAATGTGGTTAATCACAGTTCATTCATGATTTAACAAAGGGTGGCAATTACTTTTTCATATGGGGTCAGGTAGGTTTGGATAGTTTTTTCCCTTAATAAATGAAATCATCATTTAAAAACTGCTTTTTGTATATCCTCCGGGTTATCTTTGTCTAACATAATTTTTTTTTGATGATCTGCCACATTTAAGTGTGACAAATATGCAAGGAACTAAAAAATCAGGAAGGGGGCAAATACTTTTTCACAGCACTGTATGTATGTAGACAGTGAATATATTTTTGTAGCAATGCGTAACATGTAAACAGAAAAATGTCACAAAATGACATCCAGGCAAAAAAATTAAATAACCGCAACAATGAAAAAATCTGTAAAAAACAGTATTTGGTTAACTGTGTAGTCATGTCTTTGTAGTTATGCTTTAGTTCCCTCACCGTGGGCTTGTTTGCTTGTGCGAGGGTACCACAGAAAAAGTCCAGTGTTGAACTAAATGAGTTGATTTCAACACTTTCAGGGTTTATATAGATCCACACTCTCCAGAGTTAAATTAACACTTTCAAAATAGTTAAACATTTAACACTATGCTAGATTTCCTTCTTTAACTCGCAAAACAGTTAAAGTAACACTAAGGGATTAGACAAACAACACTGCTCTGAGTTACATTTTTTACTATTTGGGTAGTTTTAATTTCACTCCTTAGTGTCAAACTATCAACATTGAAAAAATGTTAAAATTAAAAATGAATTCCAAAAAACAAAATAATAAAAAAACATTAAATTTAAGCCTAGACATTTTTATTATACTCTCATCAGAGGGGAAAAAGATTTAATTGGCCCGTACTAATTTTGTTTGAGGGTGAAGGTTTCCCAGTGATGAGAAATGGCCATCGTATGCTTTTTAGCAAGTGCTTTGGTTATGTTTTTGAAATTTAAAAGAATCTTCAAACACCTTGTGTTTGGCTTCAAACCTCATACACCACATATGTAATAAGGGGCCAATTTTCCTTATAGAAGATGGGTAATGATACCTAAGCATCATTTTATGATGCTTAGATATCAAGTTTCTATGTGGATACAATGCTTACTTAAATAGTTTGTGGTGGTCAATCAAATGCTTGAAATATATTGTCATACCTAGAGTGAAAGAAGGTGAAAAAAACTATGTTCATTATTTGAAGTAACAGTAACAAATTCCAGTTTGTTTCCTGCAGGAATAATGTCAAACAGTGGGATGTTTTTCATAAGACACAATGTCTGAATAGAATTCAAACCAATGCCATTGCCAACACTCTCCAAAATAATCTTTGTGGGATGGTTTTTGTTCTAAAACTCCATAATCAAAACCATAAATCCTGCAAAGCAAGTCCTGTTTTGACATAGGGTAGTGCGAGATATCCAAAAAGCAATTTGATCTTGTACCGAGTCACACCGTCAAGAAGATCATGTGAATAGTTATTACAAACAAGGAAATACTTCAAAAAATTAAGTATAGATTTCCTGGAGAGACTGGCAATGCATTTCAAACATACCTTTTCTACAATGGATCACCCTCACTGTATACCGTTTGACAATCATTCTTCTCAATCTAACAAAGTAAACAAATGACGACTACTGAATGACTAATTAAAACCTAGAATTGTGTGCATCCTAGATTACCTCCAGTGATCTGTGAGATTATACCATATACCTACTCATCAGAAAATGGAAGACTTAGCCCTAGACTTTTCAGTTTTTTAAATATCATTTATCAACGGTTCCAGTATAACAACAAAACCATACTTGTGCAGATCTTGTGTGAAAAAGTGTTACCAAATGAATGTTCAAAACCAAATTAAATTTTAGGGGCAAGTTTCTAACAACAAAATAAAGACAGAGATTTTAGAGGTGATTGGCTGTTTCAAAATCATCATAGCATACTTTAATGTATTTTTGCTGTAAACAAAGGGTGGTTTTTTTTAAATATACAGACTTTTTTTGATGGAAGTTAAGTGTCAGGTTCTGAGCTACACTCTTTCTTTAGGAAAACGGGTCTGAATTTATAAAATCGGCACATATATAAAAGTAGCTAAAAAACAAACAAAACCCCCCAAAAAATCACAGGTACTTGATCATAAGTACCGGATTTCTGCTTTTGCCTGTTGTCATATCTCACTCCTAGTGTTATTTCTACTGGCTTGACAACTCCCCATTTTAGGTTGAAGTATTTATTTCGTTTCCATTCTTTATTTAGATTTATGAATGGGTTTTCAAAAGATTAATTTATCACAGACATGTTGGGGTCCATTATAGGTAAAGCAAAATAACAGTATGCTTTGCTTGTGAGCAAAGCTCCCTTGTTTGTTCCTCCAAATTTCCTAGAATTGAGGATACCAAACTGTTAGAAATCCCCACTCCCTGTAATATGGCCACAATAGATGCACACATTTCTTTGGATATTTAGTAAGTACTGGATCATTGCCCTCAGAAGAAACATTGGAAGAGCTACATTGATTTTGGAGTTTAAATTGTTCATCCAAAGCCTGTGCCTGAGATGAAGTGAAGAACTCACATTCAGAAACTGAACATTGCTATGAACACTAAGGTGCTTCTGAAAACCTGCATGATAGGAACTGATGCCTACACCCTTGCTAAGAACAAAACAATTTGAACTTGAGTCCAGGATAATAACCATGTTTCTGTAACCACAATTTCTTGTTCTTGCCGAATACTACTGCTGTCACCAGCATGAGGTCGTTGTGCAGTGCTACCTATGACGTAGAATTCACAAATAGATCATGTTAGATAGCATTTTGTATTCAAATTGTAACGGGGGATGGAAAGCAGCGCTTCCCCTGCCAATGGCGTTCAACCATCCCCAAGGGGGCTGCTGGGAAGCCTGCCCCCCGAACTGTTAATAATGCAAATAGCGTGTTAAAAGTTCTGTCTTTTAATGACGTTATTGTGTTGTAGTTTAGTTTAGTTAGCTGTATCGTTTTGTGGTTAAGATTTAGTTCCCTCACCGTGCTTTGCTAGTTTGTGTGAGGGCATTCTGTGTTTTCCACTGTATTGGAGTTCTTTTCACTGCCAGTTCCGCCTTTGTCAAGGCGGTCGTAAGCGCATGTGTAAATAAAGAGCACGTCTTTCTGTTGATTGGTGTCTGACTCCTTGCTTGAACCCAGCAGAGCAGTAGCACTCCGCAAAGATGCTACAATATGTATGAGGAATATTGTAGTGTTATACACATGCGCTTACGACTGCCTTTAAAAAGGCAGAACTGGCAGTGCAAAGAACTGCATACACATAGGGAGACACAGAAAGCCCTCGCACAAGCAAACAAGCCCACGGTGAGGAAACTAAAGCATAACTACAAAGACATGACTACACAGTTAACCAAACCAGTTAACTAGCCCCATCATTATAACAATAATACGACACATCAAACACATTATTAACACTATTTACAGTTCGGGAGCTAGGCTTCCCAGCAGCCCCTTCGGGGATGGCTAAAGCCCATTGGCAGTGGAAATGCTGCCTGTCATCCCCGTTACACAGCCCCCTTCTCAGGGCAGACCGTCCCGGCGGCCTCAAACAGTTCCGTATGGCTGCAGGCTTAGTCCGCCAACCGAGGTGGGGGCCGTCGCCGGCGGCCAGGGTGGCGTGCTCCCCTGGTTTCCCTGGCTCCGGGAAGAAGGGGCCTGCGAGCTTGGCAGGGGGCCAGGCGGTCCTGATGCAGCACCACCACTCGGTGGTGCTGATCGTGCTGCCGCTTTTGCTGGGCCCCCACGTTGGTGAGGTGGGTGCGGGCGAAGGCGTGTGCCCGACGCACGTCCTGCAGAGATGCACTGCGTCCCGATGGCACTGGCCCCAGTAGAAGCGCTCACGGAGCCGCTGCAGGGTCTTGGCTAACCCAGAGTGACCCATGCCTGGCCGGCCATGCACCGCCAGCAGCACGCTGGCTCGCAGCGGCTGGGGAACCACCAGCTGCCACCTCAACTCACTGCTCGCTGGAACACGCCATCCCTTGTGCAGGACCCCTTCGTGGACTTCCACGGGGGTGAGGGGCGAGTACGGCCCGGTCCGGTCGACGCCCTTCCTTCACCCACTGCAGGACCGGTCCGATCTCTGGGTCTTCGGTCTGCAGGCGGGCCAGCTCCCCCGGCGGCATCTCCAGACCGGGGGCCATTGGCCGACTCTTGGGAGGCTGCTTTCGTCGCCTCCTCCGGTGTCGAGCCCCCGCCCGCACATCCGTGGCAACGCGCCGGGAGGCCCCCCTCGTTGCCACCTTTAGCGAGGAGGGGTACGCTGCCGCCGGGGAATGAGAGCTGCGGTGGACAAAAGTTCAGCCGCGCCTCTAGGCTGGTGAGGAAGTCCAGTCCCAGGATGTAGGCTTCGCGGATCGGGTCCAGCCAGAAGCGATGTCGTAACCGCCGGCCGCCGACTTCCACCCACAACTGGCTACTCCCCTGCATCTGAGTCTTCTCTCCCGTCACAGTCCGGAGCGTAAGTGTTGTAGCCTCCCACTTTGTTCCAGGGATGGCGAGAACCCCGGGGCGGAGGAGAGTGACGGTGGACCCGGAGTCCACCAGGGCCCGACAAGTCTGCCCCTCAATCTCGCAGGGAAGGTACAGACTGCGGCCCCGTCCGATTCGGCCCACTTCGACAGGGCCACCCGGAGCGACGGCCGAGTCGGAGGGAGTGAGGCTACGGGGGGGGGGGGGGCGGCAGTCCCTCCTCCAGGCCCTCCCCGTGGAGTTTCCCGACGGCTTGCCGGTCGCCCGTGGTTGTGGTGCCCGGCAGACTCGAGCTATGTGGCCCTTCTTTCCGCACCGACGGCAGATCAAGTCCCGCGTCCGGTCAGCTGAATCAGCGGCGAAGGCCACGTCCTCATCTTCATCTGTGTCGTCCGCCGTCTCATCCTGCGACACGGGAGGGCTGTCTTGGGTGCCGACCTAGCGGGGCCGAACACGCTTTCGGCGTGGGACGCTATCTTCAGGGCCTGGCTCAGGGGCCGGCGGAGCTCTTCCGGGAGTAGCCCCCGGCGGAAGGCTTGGAGGGCGAGCGCCTCTTGGGCCACCTGCAGAAACTCCGGGTAGCCACGCCGGACTAGGTAGCGGGCGTCGGCAGTCAGTGGGCCCAGCTTCACCACTGGCTTCCTCTTCAGTGCTGACAATTTCTCTTGCAAGGCGCTCGCTGGCTCCATGGCTCCGAACCTCTGTTGCAGAGCCGCAACGAGGGCTTCGAAGTCGAACCACCGCTCTTCCGGCACATCCAGGAGAGCCTGGCGAGCGTCGCCTTCAAGGGCCATGGCCAGCTCTCCCGCCTTTTCTTCCGTGGTCCACCGTCCGGCCAACGCCGCCAGACGAAACTGGGCCAGGTAGGTCTCCCAGTCGCTCGACCCGTCGAATCGTGGCAGCCGGATCCTTGGGCCCTCTAGAGGTCGGGTTTGGCCCGCGACGGTCATCGGGACAGGTCCAGGCGCTGCCATTTCCCTGGGATCCCGCGGCCTGGTTCTGCCCCCTGCCGGAGACGTCCAGGCAGGCGCCGTCGTCGTTCGTCCCGGACCACCGTCGTCCATCCAGCGCAGGCCGCCGCTGGTCCGCTTGGGGAGGGGGGTGGCAATCTTCTTGCTGGAGGCTGAGGGAGACAGTGTCCCTTTTTAAGTCTTCCAGCTTTGCTCTGCAGTGCCGACTTCTCCCTCCTGGCGGAGTCTTCCTGGTTCAGTGTCAGGTCCATGATCCCACTTCTGACACCAATGTAGCGTTTTCTCGGAGTGCTACTACTCTGCTGGGTTCAAGCAAGGAGTCAGACACCGATCAACAGACAGACGTGCTCTTTATTTCGCACATGCGCTTACGACTGCCTTTAAAAAGGCGGAACTGGCAGTGCAAAGAACTGCATACACATAGGGACACACAGAAAGCCCTCACACGCACAAGCAAACAAGCCCACAGTGAGGGAACTAAATCATAACTACAAAGACATGACTACACAGTTAACCAAACCAGTTAACTAGCCACATCATTATAACAATAATAAGACACAAAACACATTATTAACATTATTTATAGTTCGGGAGCTAGGCTTCCCAGCAGCCCCTTCGGGGATGGCTAAAACCCATTGGCGGGGGAAGCGCTGCCTGCCATCCCCGTTACAATATTACAGTACATTGTGATTTTCAGACTTGCATTTACCTTTACAATACTTGCTGTATTGTTGTGAAATAAATGCTGTAACAAAAGTAAAGAACGAGTACACATTTTTTCTGTACGGAACGTTTGCACAATTGATGAGACTGGACCCGTTTACATTAGGCTGTACTCTCCAACCAGCCTCTTACATTGTAAGACCATGGTTTATTATATGGTCCACAATTGTGGCTCTGATTTCATCAGAGACTCTTATTCTTTGCCGTCCTCGTCCACGAGTCTGTAGTTGCTGTTCATGGTTTTGCCGCTCCTCCATATTCAAAAATGGTAAGGATTGTGCTGTGGGCAAACTCCATATATATGCTTCCAAACTTGATTGGTTGATTGGTAAGATTGCGATTCCTATTTCATTACTATTACTGGCAGGTCATTTGCCAATTTAACAGACATCACAAACATTCCATGTCATAGATATTTATGGAATATACATGAATATTTGACAGATTTTGAAAATTGAATGGATAATTTTGCATGTGATAGCTCACACGATGAGAGAATGTTTATAAGTTGTGAAAAGTACGACAATTTCACTGAGAATGAATCAGTTTTGATCAGCAAGCCATGTGCATGTAGGTGTTGTGCAAATTGTAATCAATTGTAATACTCTTCTGCAGACGTGCCAAAAACCGTGCAATTTTCTTAAATGAATAAGAAACTAATTGTTCGGAGATATGAACTTACTGTTTTGAAAAAAATAATTATCATTCGAGAATTGGGCCAAAGCGACTGAGAAAAACTGTAACAAAACAAGCAGTAATTCTGTGACACTTCACAGCTTCAAATATTTTTTTAAAAAAACGTTCCATTTAGCCTCTGACATATTCAAAGTATTAGATCGTGATCGGCAAAATTGATATTTCACGCATTTTTCTGACCTTCAAAAATGTAGAACTTGGAATGACTTCCAAAACTTCATACACAACCTCACACACCAGAGTTTCAGTAACTAAATAATTCATTGATTACGATACAATAAGAGATGAAAACACTTATCACCACCATCGTAATTATTTTAAGTAGTAGTAGCGGTGGTGGAGGCAGTAAAATTAATACTTGTATCAACGCCATCGAAAGATTTCTGGGTAGCAGTTGGATTTTATATTCAGGGAGATGTTTCCAGTGGAACATATTTTACTGTAACGCTAATGATGGACTCTCACGTGTTTTAGGTGGAGTGCGTTGCTGTAACTTCGTGGAATTCTTACAAATTTACAGGATTACCGAGTTATTTTACTCCTTTGTATCAACTATTTTTTGAATTTTTTTAATGAAAACATGCCTAAATATTATCGACGTTTTTGCCTTTAGCTTATCTAGACATTTGTCCTTGTGTAAAGTTGTTTTTAAGAAATCCTCGTTACCTCAGTCTGCTTTCGTTGATAATAATGAGTAGTGCGATGTTATCAAGACGCTTGGTTAGAGGACTATAAAGAGAATATTACATCTCGTATATTATTTGCAAAAGATCATATGCAATAAGAATATGCAATTGAAAGCATGATGTCAAAAGCGAAGACAAACAAGTTTGATTCTATCGCCAATACGACCAGGCCAAAAGTAACACCCAAACAAAAGAAAACCAAACGGAAGCATTGGAAACGTGTTGAGAAGAGATCATCAGCAAATGGAACAATTAAAGACAACCCTGTTCTCCCCCCAAAGGATTCTCAACAGTTTTCAGTAAACTGGAAGACACTGCAAGAGGTAAGAACTATTTTGTTCGCCCTCAATATGGAAAAGTTATTGATGCACATAGAAATGTTTAGAGTTCCCTTCTGAACTTCGGAATTCAGTGCACTTATGTTACTGGTTTAAACTTCATTGTGGTTTGTAGGTGTTGAATACAAAACCGAAAAACTTGCAAATGCAACAGAAGATAGAGAAGAACTCAAACAAAAATACAGTTCAAACGAAACCTCTGAAGGACTTGCCAAGAAAGACTGCAGACAGCGAATTAGTACAGGCGGAACTGGGAGAAACGGTGAAGAATGGGTCACCTCTTACTTCACAGTGGAAAAGCGAAGGGCTCTACCAATCTGAATGCTCCACACAGAAAAGGAAATTGAATGAGAGCCAGATATCTGTGGGGAAAAACATATGGCGAAGTAATAAGAAGGAAGTTATTGAAGAGGCAGACAAGAAACTTACTGAGTATGTCTTAACTGTTAAATACATTAATATGATGTGGTTATGAGTAAACGTGTACATTATTTGAAAAATGCTAATGCATTTCAGAAAGTCTTTGAGACTGCATACATATATGTGTATGTATGGTCAATTTCTACTAACTGTTATATATCCAAATTGCTTTCTGTTTTTAATTGTTAAGTCCACTTTAAATTTAGATTTTTGTGCTAAGTAAAACGTAAATGAAGACGCCAACAAACAGAGCTATTGTTTTAGACTGAGATGAGCTGAAGATCTGCTAGTCCCAAAGTCCCCCCCCCCCCCCCGGATCACAAGCACAGGACTTGCGAGTCATGTTACTTGCAATTGGTATTGCGTGTTTACATGCAGCAAATGTATAAACGATGTCTATACAGAATTAAGTATTCAAACCAATAATTTGCCTCTTTTGCACTTGTTGAAAGAGAGGATATCTGGTTTGATGACGTGGACCCAGATGACATTGAAGCCACTGTAGGTACAGAAGCTGCAGATATAGTTCGCACGAGGCTGTCCATAAAAAAGAGAGTGCCAGTGTCCCCAGAAAGTGTCCTTGTGAAGGGGCATGCATATAATGGGTGAGTTACCTGTCTTGCTAAAGATTAAAACCTCAAATAATTTTACTTTTTTCAAATGGTTTATTTCTTTCCTCTCCCCACTGCACCCATTAAGACTGACCAAAGCAGTGGCCATGGATTGTGAGATGGTTGGAGTTGGGCCGGATGGCGAGGACAGCATTGTAGCACGAGTCTCTCTGGTGAACCATTTTGGGAAATGTGTCTATGACAAGTTCGTTAAGCCCACTGAACGTGTGACTGACTACAGGACTGAGGTTAGCGGTATCCGACCTGAGGACATAAGGCATGGTGAGTGTGTTAAGTTTGTGTGTGTTTTAAAAAGGTTTTGGATTACTTTTATACTTGGAGAAAATGAATCATGGATATTATGCATAATTACCTCCCACATAACCTCACTATTTGTGTTATTATATATATGTGTCCATTATGTCATTTTATAGGAGTTCTCTGCCACTGGGGTGGGAATAATTTCCCAGTTTTCCCATTTTGGCTCTTTTCTGTTTTTTTGATTCCCTCTGGCAAATGTAATCAGTTCAGTGCTTTTTGAATAATTCTGTTTTTTAAAATTTGCTATAGCACTTGATTGATTGAAGTAGGGGTGGCCATTTCTGGTATTTCCCCAGTGCCTGCTGGTTTTCCTTCCACCTCGCTATTTTATTGTTTATATGACGTCATTTAGTTGTTAAGGAAATCCCTTCACCTGATGTAAAAGTCAGTTTCTTATTTCAAGGTAACTAAAACCTGCAGGGCTGATAAAGTATGACTGTTGGTAAATGTAAGTAATGATATATATGTCATCAAACCATTTTATTATTACAGGAGAAAATGTTAAGAATGTTCAGAAAGAGGTGGCTGATATTTTGAAGGGAAGAGTTCTAGTGGGCCATGCCATTCACAATGACCTCAAGGTATGCTGCTTCTGTTTTTTAATTAACTTCCTGGTATTAAGTGTCAACTCAAAGTAATCTTTAATCTTAAAGTAATCACTGTCTTTCTCTGGTAGATTTTGCTTCTGGATCACCCCAAAAAGAAAATCAGAGATACCCAGAAATATAAGCCATTTAAGAAAATTGTGAAGGTACTCAGGGGGAAAAATGGGGGGGGGACCCCCTGAAGGTGTAAGTTAATCTTTGGGTTAGATGACAGAAATTACCAGCTTTTTTTGTATATTTACCTTTTTTTTTATCAGAGTGGTCGTCCCTCACTTAAACTTCTCTGTGACAAGATACTCCACGTGAAAGTCCAACAGGGAGAACATTCATCTGTAAGAACAGCTTTGCCTTTTGCATTGTCAAAAAATTAGTAGAAAGTTTTCTAGAAAAATTTAAAATGTCTAACATGTTAAGATTTATTTTCCTTGAAAACCTTATTGGTGTATAATGTGTGGTATGTTACAGGTTCAAGACGCACAGGCCACCATGCGACTCTACACTTTGGTGAAAAAGCAGTGGGAGGTGGAGATTAAAGCTGGCCACAAAAATGGGGAGTCGAAAGAGAAGTGCAAGAGACAACCCAAGGCTCCTAAAAACAATTTAAAAGAAGAAAAACTGATATAATTTCTGTAAGTTTGTAGGACCATTTTCACTATCTGGATTGCATATGTTTTGCTGTGCTAATAAAGAAAGTTGACAAAGCAAAGTTGCTGCTTATTTTAGAATACACCCTGATATTTGATCAAATTAAATTTTATTTCTTGTTCTGTTCTTTCAAACCTCTTTTTTTTTTTTGCAGTTAGTGACTGTTGGTTGGGAAATATTTTAAATGTTCTTGGGATTTTCATCTGTCCTGGAAAGATTGCATTAAATGTATAGATAGTGATTTATAGTATATAGTAATTAGTTGCTTATTTGACAATGGCATCAACTAGTTTGGATACTGGATATAGAGTAAACAAGTGACTTTTGACTACCGGTAATCAAAAATTGCCAAAGACCAAAGCCTTGCAAAACAATGAATCAACATTTATTAAGGGGTATGTAAGATTGAAGAGAGAAAGTGGCTTTGTCCAACCCCCCCGAGTTCTTGTGGGTTTCTTCCTGTGGCCGAAAGACTTGCGTAGGTCAGGTGGATTTGGAATATTTTCAAAGACATGCCAAGATGGATTAAATGGCAATTCTCGTCATTACACAGCTAGCAGTACAATTTTTGTAACGGTGGGGGCAATTCCATCGCCTAACAGTTGCTGTAGCAATACAAGCTTATCTTACGAATGAGACCTTAATAGCAGGAGAGAGGTGACAAGTTTTGAACAGAGAAATTTTAACTACAACAGGGACCTAATTAATTAGGTTTAGTAGTGTGGTTATAAGATGTGTAAACATTTAATTATGTTTTTTGCATCAAGTTTTAAATGTAATAGCACCAAATGGCCTGTGATGTAACACTATGGCCCGACCGAGAGATTTTAGTTTACTTCCTGTTCTTGATTTAAACAGAAGACTTTGCTACAGCATTTACACTAATGGCTTGCCAAAAACACCTACCAGACACGATTTTTGGAAGTTCCACTGAAACTTGTCAAAGGGTAATTAAAGTAACCTATGTATTAGTGAAGTCATACCCTAGAGAATTGAGCGAATTCAAAAATGAAAAAAACTAAAAGGAATAGGAAATTTACTTGCAGAAACAAGTTTTCTGTGTATTTGTATCTTGTTCAGCTGATAAAATTAGCTTATTTGTTCTGTCACACCAACATTATCAATTCATTTTTCATGTTATTTTATGTAGCCAAGATGAGGCATCATTTGATTCCTGAATATGGCAAAGACATACACAAAAATCCCATGCCACATTCTAGTCTGGGAAAACCTTTAATAAGCCAAGTTCAGCCATAACTTGGATGTGTACTGCAGAAACCCTAGAGTGAAATAGATTAATCTAGCAACGATCAATTTAATAGATGTTATGATATTAAGCAATGCATTCAAAGATTCAGAATAACAATTGTCTTTGTTCATGCATTGAAAAGGTTGTTGAAATGAATCATGTCTTTAACTGAACACAGATAGATAGTGTTTCAAACAAAAAAAATCAACCTTTCCCCTTAATGCACATCATAGGAAAATAGGAACAACTAATTATATCTATCTATGAAAAGGTAGCAATTATTATTGTACAGATAATCTAAAATATAATCATAATTTATATTTCTCTCCAATATAAACCTTGGTCAGTGTTTAAATTAGTGTTATTGTTTATCAAAGCCAGCATTTGTATAATTAAAATGTTATTGACAGAACCACATTAAACTGGAGAGTGCAGAAGTGCAGTTTTCAAAAATAACTAATGAAACGATTCTGGCCATGATGCATTTTAATAAATTAAATTAAGGCTGGGACTATATCAAAACTTTTATAACCACCCCACAAATCGCTTTTAATAAAGTTGTATTTACTAGTGTTTTGTTTATTTTGTATCTGATTTGCAGATAACCAACTATCTGCAGCTATCTGCAGGGTCATTGTGCTTCCCATTCCGTTGTTCCCGTAAGCTTCTCTTCATCCCCCTGTTTCTGGTGTTGAAGCCTGGCATAACTCACACCATCACCCCTGGGAGAGGGGTCGATGGAGGGAAAGATAGAGGTTACTGGAAATGAACATTTAAAATAAATTACCTCTTATTACAGTATTAACAGTTTACAGCTGTAAAGATTGTTATTAATCACTGTGCTTTATGATTAATGCATGTACAACAGTTGCCATAATAATTCAACACTGTAGTGCTTGGCTAGTCATTGCCTTTATAAATTATGCTGATGTTGATTACATGTGTAGGTAATGATGATTAAGTATGAATTAATTTAAAATGCATATGAATAAGAGAAAAAAGTAAGGAAACAAACTTCTTCATATTTATATATAAATACGGCAGACAACTCTAGTTTATATGTAGTAGCACGCCAGAGTGTGCCCACTACAAGCTTGGCTGGAGACTGAGACACAGGGGGCATTTCAAGAAATCAAGTTACACAAAACAGAAAACTCTACAAAAAGGTCACCCAGAAAAGAATTAACCCATATTAGGGGAAAACCAAAATAAAGCAGCTCTTCACACAGCTAAATCTTACTCTCCCATAACAGTCACGTGGACAAGACCCCAGCCTCAGATTTTTATTTAAAAAGGGTCACTTGGAAATTCATTAAAGAAAAACAAGCTTACTTCTTGCCCAGGGATGCCAAGCCATAAAGAACACCCGTTGCAAAGGCAATTGCATTGCCAAATAATGTGGTGATGGACAGGCTCAAAACAATTGGAAATATCGCCATCCTATCCGGAGAAGCAAAAAAATGATTTACCAAAACAAAACAATCATAATCCTCCGATTATTAACACAGGTCCTGGCACGACATCCCATGACACAGTATCCCATGTTCGCCCAAAGCCCTGGATGTGCAAAAAATACTTTTGCTGATCAACTTTATTAATAGTTTCAATTGAATCTCCTTCTAAAATATAAAACTTTTTCCGTTCACCATCTCATGCACTTTTAATAACTTCAGACATCAAAAATGTTTCTAGTGAAAATAGTCTCATACTAGTTTATAAAAAATATTAACAGACAAGTATGTATACTCCTGATTATTTCACTGCTGTGTGAGTCCTTGCTCAGAACTGGTTTTACATTGTGTTTAGTTTGGCGCGTCTACAAATAATATTAAAATAATAACAGCTTGTGATTCGGTGTAGATGATTTTATTGCTAATATATAAAGACGACTTTTCCACCAAAACTTGCGCACCAATAAAACACATTAACTCTATCACTCTAAAATCACAGACCCCGTCATAAGTGGTGATTCAAATTAATTCATACACATGAATACATATATATCTTTGCTGATGACACAGCAGAAATATCTTACGAAAAAATTAATTTCTTGGAAACCTTTGCTTAGCTTCACTTAAAATGAGTGGTGTCTTTGGCCTGCTCTTACCCGCAATAGAAAAATGCCTTCTGCCAGGGCTTGAGTTTGTCAGCATGGTCCGCCACTGCATTGGCAAATTCAATGAACTGACAGCAGAAAGGAACTTCACACAGGAACAACACAAAAGCATTCAATCTGGAAATGATAATAGGCATCAGAGATGTGTTCAGTAGTAGTATACTATTAGTGAATTAAATGAGATTCATTAACAGAATAAGTTGCATTGCTGTTTATGACTCTTTACAGAGAACCAAATTGATAATATTGGGTTATCATCATAACTGTGGATCCCTGAAATATAAATATTAACTTTCATTAATGGGTTATTTCCCAGAAGAACCCAGAAATATCTGAGCAGGTACACCAAATCGCAAGTGACTGTGTCTGACATGAACGGCTGCTATGTCACACATTCCAGAAACGGGCATCTGTGCATCATCCTCCTCCACCTAGGCGTAGGGGAAGGAGAGGGTGAGGAGGTGGTGCAGGAAGCTGAGGAGGAGGTGAGCCTCTCTGCAGTGTTCTGTGCAATCGCTTGCCTCCCTTCCCTGGATAGTCTCTTGTTACACTCTCTCTCGTACCACGCTCTCTCTCTCCATTAGAGCGGTCCCTAGAATGCTGTTGAGACCTAAAAAAAAAAGTCTAAAATTTGGAGCAGTGCCTACAAAAGGAGAGGTATGCTAAAGGCCGATCAGCGAGCTCCACCCTTGGGCAGCGCACCCAGGAATTTTGGAGTCTGGGGCACCCCACACACTTATGAAACATCCTAGCAGGCATTGTTCCTAATTAATAAAAATAAAGGAACAACTTTTAAAGGAAAGTTAAATCAAAAACTTCAAAGGAAGCGTTAACTGCGTTGACAAAGATCAAAACTAGAAGCTGATGTCAAATCATCAAAGCTATGATGAAACTCAAATTATGTTGGAGCTTTAACTGTAAATTTTCATAATGGCAAGAGACTTACAAACAAATACTAGACCTGGGGAGTTGCAGGTTCCACAAGCAAACAGGGCCATGATCGGGCTAGCGAACATTAGTGATGGTTCATATTTAGTATTTGAAAGGGAACTGAGATTCAGATGTGAATATAAACTCACAATGTCTGGGCCTTCACTTCTAACTACTTGCAGATAGTAAAAGCAATAGCTCAGTACTTACAACATCCACACTCCTGCTGCAATGTTTAAAGGGTTAACAGTCACACAGTTCCATACTCCAGCGGTGGCACAGGCTATAGAAAGAAACACAATTATAGAAATTTTGGCAATGTATTTTTCTATAACTGACCAAAAGAATAATTTTTGCAATAATTAGTTGATACAGATAAATGCATTCTTCAGAAATTAAGACATTCACAGCACGGTCTCTACTTATAGTATAGCACAGATCATACAGGAGACTAATGCACAGAAAAAAAGCAGCCGATTTCTGGTCCTAATAAAAATTGAGTGCAGGCTCACTAATAAAGTCCAGTCTAGTATTGTGGGCAGATAGCAAGTAGTAAGCTTTATGTGTTAGACATTAATTTTATAGACGTACAATGCAAATTATTATAATATCTCTGACATACTTATAGCAACTTCTATTCCTTGTTTTGAACATATATTAACCTGTCTTCTCTGGTCCAATTATCTTGAAGTTATTTGTCTCTTTCACACTCTCCTTGAAAGTCTGCATGAGAGGTTTGGCATTGATTCTCTAGTCAAAGAGGAACCTCTTTGGGACTGATGACAACTCAAACTGATTAATGAAATTCCAAACAATCCCCAGAGGGGGATAATTTATATAAGGCTGTGAATGGGTAAGCATCCACATATCCATTAGATTTCACAATCCCTTACAACCCATAACTTTGCTCACAATGGAAAAAGCTGGCCACCAACATCACATGTCCTATTATATAT
>JAOYSI010073299.1:0-13861 GCA_025775065.1 Hiodon alosoides
GGGGGGGGGGGGGGGGGGGGGGGGGGGGGGGAGCCCCGCGGGGGCGAGGAGGACCGAAGAACCGGACGGGGGGATGGGGGGATGGTAATGGACAAAGATGGCAGGGGGTGGGGTGGGGGGAGGGGACAACACCCCCACCCCCCCCGGATATTTTCCTCCAGTACATTTTGTCAAATATTCATGGATCGTATGTCATGTATGATTTATTGCATCAAGTGGCCCTAAATGTGGAGTGTTTGAGCGATTAAGAAGTCATGACCATGCTGCTAGTCCATATGTACTTTGTCCTGGAACCCGTTCCCAACCTCAGTTCTGCCAGCCCCTGCTTTCCAGATCCTGCTAGCGGGCTCCTATCAAGTTAGCCTTGTACTCAATTGTGCGCAAATACTTCAAGCCTGCAAAGTGTCTGTATTTCGTAACCACTAAGTAATCCATCCAGCGTAATCAATGGTTGCATATCTAAAACTGCGTCAGGTTTGTATGTGTGTGGTTGTTGTGTTAAATGGCACCCTGTTGCGTAAAAGTAATGACAATGTAGCCAATCGAATGTGGCAGGGAATTCTAGCTTTTGTCCGTTGCAGTCTGTTGATTGGTGGAGAGTTAATATGACGCTGTGAACAATGTTAAGCCGCTCAGTTATTCCAACAGCACACACTCTTTCCTCAACAGCTGCTAACCTGCCCACTGTCCCGTATCATTCCTGTTCGTTATCATCGGCGATGTCTCCCTTTTTTCTTCCTGGGTGAATTGCACCCGGGCTCCCATGTTATAAAGGTTGCGGTGAGCTGACTGTATTTGCCTTTATGTTACCGTCTGGTGATGTTCAGTTGTCTTTCTCCCCGTTCTGCTCGCAGGCATGGACCATGGAGCTGAGGGTGGGTAATAAATACCAGCTGGGAAGAAAGATCGGGAGTGGTTCGTTTGGGGACATTTACCTCGGTACGTCGTCCTCAGTGTAACGCCTCCCATCGCACCCACCGGGGGTCTCCTTTGTAACCCCTTCTTCCACAAACGTAATGTTCTTCCTGCCGCCGGTCTTAGGTTCTCTTGGCTTTCTGGCTTTCTTGACTTTTGTTTTTAATGTTATTTTACTGTGTGGCGTATGGATGAATGCGTATGCCTGTTCTGTCAGGCGTGCTGACGCTGTTCTGACCGAGCTTTCGACCCGTTTTTTGCGGCGTCTAGGCGCCAACATCGCCACGGGGGAAGAGGTGGCTATCAAGCTGGAGTGTGTGAAGACCAAACAACCACAGCTGCATTTAGAAAGCAAGTTCTACAAGATGATGCCAGGAGGAGGTGAGGAACGACGGCGACGACGCGGTAGGACGCGGGGCCGCGACGTGATACTTCCGCTAAGCGTCTTGACTACCTCCTGTGAACGTCTCCGTCACAGTGGGTATCCCCTCTATAAAGTGGTGTGGGGCGGAGGGAGACTACAACGTCATGGTGATGGAGCTGCTGGGACCAAGCCTGGAGGACCTCTTCAACTTCTGCTCCCGCAAGTTCAGCCTCAAGACGGTTCTGCTGCTAGCTGACCAGATGGTACGGTTGCTCGGAAAGGCCCTTCTCTGTCTTCTCATCTTCACGAAGGCCCAAGCTGGCCAATTGAGTTATGTGGACTTGATTTGCCGCTGGGATTCAAAGAAGATATGCGGCTATGCATCGCGTTTATGTAACGTTTATACACCTGGTGTCATTACGTGAAATGGGATGTGTCTTAAAAGTGTTTTGGTTAAACAAGTTCTGGATGAAGATGTCCCAACTGCCCACGTTATTTCCTTCTCCCCACCCCCATATCTTTATCTCCAGATAAGTCGCATCGAGTACATCCACTCCAGAAACTTCATCCACCGCGACGTCAAGCCTGACAACTTCCTAATGGGCCTTGGCAAGAAAGGCAATCTCGTCTACATCATTGACTTCGGGCTGGCCAAGAAGTATCGCGACGCCCGGACCCACCAGCACATCCACTATAGGGAGAACAAGAACCTGACCGGCACGGCCCGATATGCCTCCATCAACACCCACCTGGGCATAGGTATTCAGGCAGTGTTCATTTAATACCACAAATTTTGTACCGACTTGACAACTGACTCTCTGAGAATTTCCCCTCTGTGTACATCCTGATTTGCGCTGTAGAGCTTGTTATCCTGGTTATGTTGGATGACCAGTCCGAAGTTGGTTCCCAAGGACAATCTCAGAATTCCAAACCCTTGACTCTTCCGCTTCCTCCAGAACAGTCCCGGCGCGATGACCTGGAGTCCCTGGGCTACGTGCTGATGTACTTCAACCTGGGCTCCTTGCCCTGGCAGGGCCTCAAGGCTGTCACCAAGGGGCAGAAGTATGAGCGAATCAGCGAGAAGAAAATGTCCACCCCCATCGAGGTGCTCTGCAAAGACTACCCCTGTAAGTGGCTGGTGGTCAGCCCCATGTGTCGTTTTTTGTTGTTATGTATTTGTCACTTGGGGAGAAGGCTAGCTTGCGTTAATATCTGTTCCTTGCAGGATTCTTCTTCATTCCCTTCTTGGCTATAAAAGTATACATTGCATACACCTATCGTCCAATCGCTCTAACCCTCACAAGTTAACTCTCTTCTTGATTTTTGTCGCATGCCTGCAGATGAGTTTTCCACCTACCTGATCTTCTGTCGTTCCCTGCGCTTCGACGACGAGCCTGACTATTCTTACCTCCGCAAGCTCTTCCGGAACCTCTTCCTCAGACAGGGTTTCTCCTACGACTACGTCTTCGACTGGAACATGCTCAAGTTTGTAAGCATTGGGATTCAAGGCTTTCTGCTGAACCAGTTGTGGTGTCCTGTGTGCTGAATCGTTTGTGTTGAGAATTCAGACGTTACGTTGACGTCTTATTAATGTTTATTCAGAAACATAGCGGGTGGTTCAGTCGGAGAACTCTTTTCGGCACTGAGTTTTAGGGTAGAAGTTTGGGCGGTCGGTCGATTTGGTGACTTGGGGATAATTTAGCTGATGGAAACGGTTTTCTGGAAGGTTACCGTTTCTGCTGACACAACCTTTCCTGGGTTGGAGTTATTCCTACTTACCGCCGTTTATTATTGTTGTTATAAATCATAATGAGGATGATAATAGTAATATTTCTGTATTCCGTTTGGAAAATGTATTTCCTTGAGTGGAAATACTCCTCCTTTGTGGTTATGTATTATTAAATTCACTATGCCAAAGCACGATTGGTTGGTTGAATTTTCTACCGCTCAAATGGAGTAAGTGGAAGCTTCAGGAGCCCAGAGTTCTTTTCACGTAAAACAGTAATGGCACTCAGAAAGCCGACGTGAGATTACCAGTCATGCACATTGCTTGCTGAATCCTGACTGGCTGTGTGAATAAGTGAGGTAACCGAGCTGGTTTTTCTTCACGCAGCTTAGATTTGACCCTTATACTGCACTTGCCTGCCTTTGTCTTGCGCTCATTTTGCAAGCTACACTAGATCATTGATTAATGGAGCTCAGGCTTGTCGAGCGTTTGTATGAACGATCCAACAAGTGTCTGCCTAGTCGAATCCCCGTTTGGTCTCTTGTGTATACCAGGTCTCTCTTTGCTGTTAATTTACGTTGGCATCATGTCCCGTCAGCCGCTGAGATTTGTTTGAATGTTGTTGTCTTTTCATCTTCCTTTTTTCAGGGTGCCAGCAGAACGGCGGAGGATGGCGACAGAGACCGGAGGGGTGCAGAGGAGAGAGATGAGCGGATTGTGGGTGGATCCCGGGGGTCAGCCGCCCGGGCTCTGCCTCCTGGTCCTAATGCCCTGGTGCCAAACGGCAGGGTCAGGAACGGCCCTGAGCCGGCCATGTCCACCCCCGCCTCACGGGTACAGCCCCCTGGTGAGTCAACCCAGGGGGGGAGAGTGGCTAAACTCGACGTGGAGATCTGAGCTCAGACAACGTGTGGGAACGTCTGTCTGAATGTTCATTCGTAAAAAAGCTCGCTGGATTTCATTACTGGTGGATCAAAGGTTTGGTGAATATCGTTAATCCTCTCCTTGGGATCCATTCCTGCTATTTGTGGTTCAGTGTCTTGATGTCCTCTGGGTTGGTGCTTAGCTATGTCTGCAGATTTTCTGCTGTGTGCGCCCTCTCCCTCCGCTGCACATCGATTCTCTGCGCTTGGTGGTGCGGGCGATTTGTTCGCAGCGTGTTATTTCACGCGCCCCGCTCTGCCCCCCCCCTCCCTCAGGGAACACGTCCCCGCGGGCCATCTCGCTCGCAGAGCGGGACCGCAAGGTAAGCATGAGGCTGCACCGGGGCGCCCCCGCCAACGCGTCCTCCTCTGACCTCGCCGCCCGCCACGACCAGACCCGCATCTCCACGTCGCAGGTGCGCCCCATGTGACGATCCCTACCTCTGCAGTTAGGAGCAAGTCTGAAAACCCAACCCCTCCACTCCGCCACTGCCAGCGATAATTATACTCCATGTTTCTTTTGGCTCAATGGATTGGTATCCTAACAAGACTGGGCACCTGTCGAATTAATACTGACTCTTGGGTTATTGCACACAAAATGTGTTTTGTTATGTACTAGGGCGTACTATCTTTGTCTTGAGAGTTAAGCAGTTCCAAACACATTGGGTCTAATTATCCACTCTCCCTGCCCACCTGTCCAGGTCAGCATGCCATTTGAGCACCTGGGGAAGTGAGCACCGTTACCCCTGGATACAGACAGGTGAGGGCTGCTCTGCCGCACACACACTCACACACACAACACTCACACTTATACACACACACAACACTCACACTTATACACACACACACACTCACACTTATACACACACACACACACAACACTCACACTTATACACACACACACACACACAACACTCACACTTATACACACACACACACACACTTATACACACACACACACACACAACACTCACACTTATACACACACTCACACACACACTTATACACACACACAACACTCACACTTATACACACACACACACACCACACACACACTTATACACACACTCACACACACAACACTCACACTTATACACACACACACACACACACTCACACACACAACACTCACACTTATACACACACTCACACACACAAACACACCATTCCATTAGCTACTTCTATTTGCTTCCTCCAGTCACATTGGTACAAATGGTAGCTACACGCCTCTGGCCTAAGTTTTGGTTAGATAAAACGTTATTTCTTGAGAAAATCTGTTGCATCTTTTTTCATCTTTTGGGATTTCCTGTGTCCTACACAATACTAATGTGGCCTTCATAACATTCATCTTACTGCAAGCCTTTATTAAAATCACATAGGAAACGCACACAAGATTAATACCCTAGCTTCTTATTCTCATTGGTGTTGTATACATTAGTGTTTCACTAATGACTAGCACAACCCTTATACAAGCAAAGGGATAAGTAAGTTTGATGTTTATACATTTTGCTGGTTTTGACTGGAAGAACTTGTCTGATTTGTGTGTGGCTGTAAAGTTGTGATTTAGGTACAGTTTAGACAGTAAATATGTTTCTTTTCAAAATTAATTTGCGTTTCCCTTTTTGTGTTGCTACAGTGCCAGGGCTACAAGAGTCAACCCCCCCTCACTCCCCTCCCAATTTTCTTTATTATTAAAAAAAAAAAAAACGTGATGAAGAATTGACGATGGATAACTGATGAAGGATGGAATTCGGCTGAGGATACCTGCTCCTCGCAGACCACCCTCCTCGGTCAGAAGGCTCTTCCCTCGATTGGCGTCTGCACGGTCAAAGGTCTCGCGCGCCCCTGAAGCAGCTTCCTCTGCTGCGTTAGTCGGGACCCCTTGGCTTGGTTTCCCCTCTGTCGGCGTGGACGGCGGTTTTACAAAGTCGCCAGGCTGGATCTGGCTGCTGGCTCATGCGGAGGCCCGTTGTGTTGACAGCGTAAGCTCACGTTTCACCCAAGCCCTTTCTTCTACTTGAGTCTTCTGTCTGGCGCCCAGAAAGGTACTGTGGTGTTTCTAAAGACAAAGGGTGGCCACTCCGAAAATATACACACGTGTATTTAAACTACTGATTTACCAAATAACTCAAAAGGTTCCGTTCACTTACATTCTATGCATATTCTCATTTTTTGGGTTCATGTAAAGACTTGAATATCTGTTCTTTTTTTTTTCCCACATGTTATTTAGAATGTGAGATCTGTGGTCAGGAGCATACTGTGTTGTGGACAGGAGGCCTAAGTGGGTGACGGCTTTGCGATGAGGGTCGGAAGAGCGGCCCCAGGTTTGGGGGCAATCCTTGCCTTCGCTGCCAACGTCTTTCGCTGCCACGGAGACGATGACCACTAGCTGATGTCATGTGACTAAAACGACCGAACGAATGAATTAATGAGGGGGGAGATAAGGGCAAACACTAATCCTGCCCCGTTTCCTTTTCTTTTATCACACAATCCTTCCTTTTACTTTTTTCTTTTAAAACCACTTTCTCCCTTGCAGTTTTTCTATTCTTGGATTTTAATAAAGAACAGCTATGATGAGGTATGATGATGTACACAATTTAAAATATATCACACTGGTCAAAGATGGTTTGTATTTCAAATTTTTTTTTTTATTTATCTTTAAGTAAATTCTACAGAAACCGTAACGGAACCGTTCTGCTCATAACTGTGGTTATAATCCGTCTCATTAACAGTCATTACCTGTGCGATTTGTGAGTTTATTTTTTTGGGTAGTTTTTCGGAGGCAACTTGGAGATGGGAAGGAAGGCTGTGGTGAATTATTATTTTTTTTTTTTAAATATATATTGTAAATACTCTTGGTTTCTGTGTAAAGCCAAAATGTGGTTGGTTGTTTTAAGATGCGATGATGATAATAGATCTGTTATAGGGGGTGTGGATAGGGTGTAGGTGAGGTGTAGAGTAAAAATGGAAATGTACGAGGTTTTAGCTGCTGTTGCGCCGCCTGCTGGGCCGTGGATATGAATCTGAATCTGTATTTTTTATTAGGCGCCAGGCGCTAAATGTGTTCCTACCTTTACCGTCTGAGTCGACTATTTTAACGTTGTTGTTAGGATGGCTCTCAGACTTGATGACAAGTAATGCATGCTGTCAGATTTACCTACTTCAAGACTTGTCGAACAGCAAAAGGTGCAGTTTCCACGTTCCACACATTTGTGGTCCTCTCTTTGGCTTTCACTGTTTATTTATTGAATTAAGCATTTATCCATGTTGCATCCAAGTTGTTATCTAAGTAATAATAAAAAAAACCCAGAAGAAATCCCAGTTTGATTTTCTTTGCTTTTTCTGCCTACAAAATAAAAATGCCCCAGTTCCCACCAGTTTGACTGCGAGTGTGAAGTGGTCATTGCTTAAATCCTCTTTAATCCTCTTAAATCTTTTCATATATTGTTGATGTGGACGATGCAATTTTAAACATTCTCACCAATGAACAGTGCTAGGCTGTTTCAAAAGCGATTTTAACTTAATTTTAAAATATGTTTCTGATACAAAGGCGTAGCTCTTACGTTATCGGCATGATAGACATACGTTCGCCCAGCTGGCACACATTGCACTGAGGAAAGCCGGTTACATCATCGCTTCTTTGGGAAAGCAGTTCGAGGCAGTGCGCTTGCGTGAAAACCGAACACGGTTGAAGAGAGGTGCTGGTTTACTGTAATCCCAATGGACTGAATCTGGGAGTTGAGGTGAGAGAGCGAGCGCAGAAAGGAGCGACGGTGTGGATCTAACGTTTAGTCCTTGGATAGTAACTTTTCCTCGGAACCTACATTTTGTGGTAAATTTTAAGTTGTGTTTTTATATAGTCGGGTATCTTCACAGGTTATTTAGTCCAACTAGCTAGCGTAATAGCAACATAGCTACCTCTGGCTCGTGTAACGTCGGGAGGTAAACATGGATGACTGGGAAACGATTTCTTTGTGGATTTAGTACAGATATGCTGGCTTTTCTTGGTGATTATTTAGCGAACTGTTCGTTTTTCGTTGATTTTTGAGCTGATCGGAAAGGGAGTGGTAGCTGTTTGAACGCCGTGTCTGAATTATAGAATAGCGGACAATCTTTATAAGGAGTAACGTTACCGTTATTGTGTGTTTGCACGAAATTATATCTGTCTACTTCTTATATCGATAATTAGTTGGGCATTGTCGAAGTTGCGTTACAGATGACTAACATTACGTGTGTGTATTCGCAGAAATTTCTGTGAATATTGAATGTTTGGATTCGACCAAGCGCGACGTCTGCAAGTTTACGGTCTACTGCGGAGGAGGTAAAATATTCGGATTTCCGACGTCTTTTTAAATGAGAAATGTTCAAAGGAAAGGAGTGTTTCTCGAAAGCAGGAACGATTTATTGTATGGCATTATTGTATTAACAAATCAATTATTTTAACCATATGGCCGTGTAGACATCATGAATTTAACGGTCTTATCGAGGTTTTTGTGTCGCACAATTCTGTATCTCATTAGACAATATTAAAATTAAGTGGAGTTCTTAGATTAACCTTGTTTTCGCGATTTGGTTATGCTGCAATCCACGAACAAACGCGATTGTTTAAAACGAATCTGTAACCAGGCACAGTAACGGTAAAGGCACATCATTTCGAACTCATTCAATTTGAATTTAATAAATGTTTTCATTTGATGGGGGCTTAAATGAATGTTGACTCCTGCCTTAAGTAAAGACCATGAAGTATCATAAACAGTAGTAGAAGTGCGTTATTGTTTTTGTCAGTATTCAGTCATTTCATTTTTATATTAAGTTTGTAAATTTATTTTGCTATCTCCTACAGTATCGTTGACGCTATAATTTCTCGCCAACAAGATGGTGGTGGTTTTTACTTGGCCCGAGAAGCTGAGATGCTGTTGAACGTTTTGTTCTGGAGAACAGATGGGATTCGGTTCAAAACAGAGTTTATAACTGACATGAAATGCAGCTCCAGACCAGTTCAACCACCTTACTGGATTGTTTTTAGCTTCATTTTTCTTTTCCTACTAAGTTTTAATAAGTCCGTCAACAGGTTCATTACTCACAGGATTACCCTAGCATGTATAGCCGCTACTCTTCAGTTTCTGCATTTCAGTCATTGTACCGTTGTGGTCCACCATGAAGCTTTGTTGCAGACTAACGCTCTACAACAGCTGGCTCTTTTTGCCCTTTGAGTGAAATATGTTTCCCAGTCAGTGCCAGGCTTGGTTTGCATGGCAACAGGGCTCCTCTCCTAGGTGGGAGCCGTGCTTGGTTTTTTTCGACTGCAGGAAAGCGCTCCTCGGCCGCCCAAAGCCGCCTGCACGTTTCCTGTTCTGCCTTTTTTGACATTGCTGCGGATGCAGTTAGTGTGTGAGAGATGTTTACGCGAGCAGGAGCCTGTTAATTGGATGAATGTCCCTCATAATGTGACACAGAGAGGGGTTTTCTTCTTCTTCAAACCATCAGAGAAGTGTGTGCAGAAAAAAACTAAATGTAAATTTGCCTGTAGATATTGACTCTCCCGGGTATTTAGTCTTTAGAGTTGAAGATTGACTTGATGTCAGCTCTGCGCCGTCGCCTTTGTCTTCGGCAGATAGTGAGTGAGTCACTGCCGTGGGCGGGCTATGTTTAGCCACATCGATTTAATTTAT
Organism: Hiodon alosoides; assembly: GCA_025775065.1. Lineage (NCBI taxonomy): Eukaryota > Metazoa > Chordata > Actinopteri > Hiodontiformes > Hiodontidae > Hiodon > Hiodon alosoides. The sequence continues at coordinate 9,601 of JAOYSI010073299.1, forward strand.
TCCTCTCTGATTTTAGTGTAATTTTATTTAATTAGGAGCTTAAATGGCATCCTGGCTGACGTCCCCGCTGCTGGGACTGTGACTTCTGTTGACTCGATTTTAACGGGGTCACGTGTTTTTGAAATTTCACCTTTCGGACATGGCTCGTTTTGTGCGGGTCATTAATAGATGCTCTTTTGGTTCATTCCGTTGAACAACGTTTTGTTTCAAGCGTGCTTCCATTTCGTACCCCACGTGCGCTCTTTTTCTTGCCGTTGGCATGGCTTTGCAGTGAAAGGATCCACCGGATCCGATGCCAGGAATTGTACTAGTGGCCTGTGCTGGTTTACTGTTGCCTTGCCTTGCCTTGTGCTGGCCGGATAGCGGCGGGCGGTCAAATGGAGGCGTGCCCCGGTCACAGACCCCCCGGCGATCCGCACTTCGCTCTTTCTCGTAAGCGCGCTGCAGAAAACACCCCCAAGTCTGCCGTTTTAACAAAAGGCACACGGCTGCTTTTCGGCACGTTGGCTTGGGTCGGGGAGTCGGAGCTAATTGCCATTCTTGTTGGAGTGCTGCGTGAGTGGAACGTTCCGGCACGGGGGAGTATTTTTAGAATGTGTCGGCTCAGGGTTTCCCTCGTTCGGCCCCCGTTGTCGCGCGGGCTTGAGATGAGTCCAAAAAGGGCGACTTTGACAGCGCCGCTGCCCTTCCTCACAGCCCATGACAGAAACCACGGTTGTAAGGGCAGTGCACATGCCACGAAATGTCGATCTAAAAGCAGCGTTGCCTGGCCGCATCCCAGAGATGTTGGATAATATATTAGTAGTTTTTCCCATGAAGCAGTCAAACCTGAGGCAAAGAAGAATTGCCGATTTACAAATTAAAAAAAATTAATGAGTATAATTAAAATCAGGATATTGATCTTATTAAAGCATTTTCTCCTACTCAATTTGGATTGGCTAATTGGGCTCGTCGCCACGACTCCCACCTCCTGACAGGGGGGGGCGATGAAGTTCGGCTAGGCTCCTGAAACCCTGGTCGCTGTGGAGCCGTCCGTCTCTTTCCTGACTGTGGGCAGAGCAGCCCGCTCGAGAGTACAGCCAGTCTTCAGACGCACAGGATTCTGGTAGCGGTTAGAGACGAGCCGAGGTTAGAGACCCCAGTCCCAGCTGTGGTCTCCCGGTCACCATGGGTTAATGACGTGAACTGGTTACAAAGCGGTGCACTCCAGCTCATAGAGCTCTGCCTGTGCTTTACCGCCTAGGCCACTCGGGAGGCGTGACTCGTTACCGAGGTGCGCTTCAGTGACTTTATGAAAAGCTCTAAGTACTGTTTGTATTGATGATGGTAATTATCTCAAGGCAACTGTGTTTTCCTCCTCACTCCTCAGATGAACAGGCTGTGGAGACGTGACGTCCCCCTATCTGAGAGGTTGGGGGATGGCTCTCCGGTGGGGATGGCTCCGGGGCCCCCGTCCACCGCGGCCCCCGCCGGCCCCAACATCTCCTGGCTGCCGGAGGCCCCTCTGCTCACCCCGGAGCAGCCCATCTTCCTCATGACCACCACCGCCCAGGCCGTGTCCGGATTCTTCGTGTGGACCGCCCTGCTGCTCACCTGTCACCAGGTGAGGTCGGGTCACTCGGTGGTAAGGGGTCAAAATCTGTCAGATCGGTGTTCTCAAAGTGAGCGTCCTACTTCGGAACTTTGGGACATAAGGACGTCACCGCATCAGTCTAGAGCTCGAGTTCGAAGTGGGAGTAAATCATCTTGATTTTTTTCCACAGGGCACACTTTGGTTTTAACCACAAGGTCTGTAACGGGTAACGGGTAACAGATTCGGCGGTTTTCCCCCACCTCAGGCCAGTTTACACAGACGGCGGTTACGGTCCTTGCTGACCGCAGCGTCTGGGGTGTCTCTCCCAGTAATTATGATAGGTACATTTGGTTTGATTCCTCTCAGGGGTGTAAAGGGCACGTGATACAGTTGGCTGTGGCGTTAGTGGTCTGTTCTGGCTGGCCTGTGATTCGCTCTTGGTGATCCTTTAGAGGTGAGTATACCAAGAGGGAAAGGTTGTCCTTTAATTTTGAACTACGAAGGGTTAAAGATGAGCCGTTGCTTTGACTACAGGTGCACCTGCTCTTCGGTGACATCAGAGAGCAGGGATTGCCTAGCAACGGCGCACAGTTCACGGGCACCTGTGTTTTACGCGCTTGTTACTTCAGCCGGAATTTTCCGCTCAATTAAGCAAAGGTAGGTGGTCCATTATGTGACACGGAGGAAAGCAGCTGTTGGCTGACAAAAGGCGCCGACGTGAGCCTTAAATAAGTCGTGGACACAACTGCGCCGACGTGAGCCTTAAATAAGTCGTGGACACAACTGCGCCGATGTTGTGATCCGCACCAGTGGAGCAGAACCTGAGCACGGACTTCCTGTTACCTGGGCGATGGGCGGGCGCACCTTTTCTCTGTGCTGAACTGGGGCTTTGCCCTTCCACCCCTTCCCACGCACCGCACCGCGTCTGCTTCAGGGGAAGCACCCACACCCACACACACACACTCCAGGGCTGGCGTTTGGTGTTTTTCTGTCGGCCACCTGTTTAATTTCCGGTTTTAGCCCAGGTAAAATGGACATCTGTCGTTAAGTGTTTAGTGACTTAATAGGCAGGAACTTGGCGTTTTGTTGTTGTTTACAGTGAATGCCCACTGTTGTTTTGGGTGGATGCTGTTGAGAGAAATGACGCCCCGTGTCCCACCCGTGTCCCACCCTTGCCCTTGCCCAGATCTACATGCACCTGCGTTACCACAGCTCCCCCAACGAGCAGAGGCACATCGTCCGCATCCTCTTCATCGTGCCCATCTACGCCTTCGACTCCTGGCTCAGTCTGCTCTTCTTCACCAACGAGGAGTACTACGTCTACTTCGACACCGTCAGGGACTGCTACGAGGGTGAGGCTGCGCTCGCGCGCGCTTCCCCCGCTGGCCTCCAGGGGGTGCTGGGGGGGAACTCTGCACTTGGCGTTTCTGTTTTTGGTCCCTTATTGATCGGTGGCGCGTGCTCGTGAAAAAGTGCGAACGACAGCATTTGCTTGAGCTTTCAGTTTTGTTTCCGATGAAAAGGTCTAACGTTGGTGAGTTTCTGCGCTGGGCAGTTAGTATTGCTGAAATGGATGGGTGGTAAATGACTTTCACACTGTGAGCCGGGAAGGACTGCTGGCTGTAAATGTTGTTTTTTTTAAATGATGTTTCATCCAGCGCAACATGCCCTCAGTGAGTACTGGGAAACAAACTCTGTGTCCTTTTGCCCTGGATGCCTTATTGAATATTTTATATTTGCACTGTCCCTGGTTTAATGATTTAATGATGCAGTGTGAGTAAAACACGGATCTCATACAAGGTCAATCTCATTTACTCTTCATATACTGTGGACCACACATGTGTAACGTGTAAAAAAAAAAAAAAAATTTAAAGAAAAGATTTTGTCGTAGTATACTAATGGTGTGTGGGAATCTGTTAGGGCCTCAATGACAGATGGCCCTCCTCATCTCTTTGAGGGCAACCATCTTTGTTCATCCAGTTCCAGGGCCTGCTGGGATGACTTGGGAGGGAATCCCGTTGCCTGGCAACCATACATTCCCCACGGCCAATCAAATAAAATTTTAAACGCAAGCACTCGGATGAACTCATAAAGTACAGGGCTGCTCTGTACTAAACCACCATGTTTCTAGCCATAGTGGTTATTGGCAAGCTTTCAGCAGTTCATATTATTCTTTTGTAAAGACCGTGGCCAATAATAACTGGTTTGCACGGCTGCTCGTGGTTACCTTGTCTTTATCCGGAGTGTGAAGTCCGCAGCTCCGGAGCGGCCCGCGGTATTACCGCCGCGCGGGGTTACAGCCGCGGTAGCGCCGCGTGGTTATGGCAGGTAGCGCGGGGATGATTGATGTGACAGGGAGTGCTAATCCGCCGAGGGTGCTGCCGGGCGCGGCGTGACGAGAGGGAGAACTGACAGCTCCGTCAGCACTCGCAGTGCGGCATGGGGGAGTCAGGGCGAGCAGCAGCTGTAACCCGGGGGCTAAATATAGAGCCCCCGCTGTAACACGCAGGCAGTCACGCAACGCACTCGTACTCGCACACACACTGACACACAGACCCATATTCACACATACATACTGACACACAGACCCATATTCACACATACACACTCGCACACAGACCCATATTCACACATACATACTGACACACAGACCCATATTCACACATACACACTCGCACACGTACTGAC
>JAOYSI010073300.1:2500-12042 GCA_025775065.1 Hiodon alosoides
AACTTGCGTCTCTCTCAGTACATTTTAAGTTACGCAGATAAATACTGTGCAGGAAAAAGGCTTCACTGGCTTTTCGTTGTCTTAACATTCTAGTGAGTCTCATATTCGTGCCTTTACTGTGTATGGCATATGATATTTTTAGTTTCATCATCATTTCTTGAATCCATAATATATTTTGTACACGGGAGAAAATAATTGTTCTGTTTGAAGCATGTCAGTGGATCCCTGTCACACCAGCTGATCATCCAACTCATGGTAGGAGGTTAAAGATCTTTCAAATGACCTCCAAGGTGGGAGTGTATCCTGATTTATGTACTAGGCAACACTGCATACAAGAATGTGCCCTGGCCTGGATAGAGCAGCAGTTCATCGTGGGGCCAATAACCCAATCCATATCCTTAACACTGACAGTTTGGCTAAGATCAAGGAATTTCAGAGATATCAAAAAAAAAAAAAAAAAAATATATATATATATATATATATATAAATTCCAACATAATTATTCTACTAATGAGGACAATAGCAACAGAAATACCAATGTGCATTTTCTTTGCATATGAGTTTGTTTTAATGTTGGTGTTTCTCATTGGCCAATCACATCCATTGCGCCTGTTATGATGATAGCTATGAAAAGTACAGGACTGAAATGACCACAGACTGAGCAGGGATCTTAATGAATATCATATTTTTGCAGAATTGGAAGTAATGGCAATGCTTAGACTCAACTCAGGACCCATTAGCGCAGCAGCTAAGTAGCAAGTCTCCCTGCGATCTCAGGCTTCCTCTGCTCTCTGGCACTTAATCCATCCGGCCAGATACAAAAAGACGCTTCCTTATTGCTCTTATCCTTTAAATGTAAAAATCTGGATTATTTGGCCGTAGATAATTGTTGTGCCCCTTCGCCAAATGCAGATGCTCAGCTGCGTAGTTAATTTCCTTTCCCATAGCAATGTTAAAGGTGGTCAAGAACAGTAACAAGAAAAATAAGCTATCTGTGATTCTGCTGTTCCTCCATTTGATTTACAACAAATCGTCTGCCAAAAAGAATTGCTACCATTTTTTTCTACCTCTTGGACGTTACCTTATAAATCAGGATTAACTGCTAGCAAAGCATTTAAAGTAAATGCTTGTGAAAACACATTTACACCTAGTTTAACCGCTCATGATGTCAACACAAGGTCTGAAACGGCATGTGGGCCAATAAGAGCTCATCCACGTGACAACACTTAATGCTCTGCTAAGTCAGTCTGAAAGATGTCAGCCAGTTTCTCAAGATAGCATGTTTAGAACGAATATCATTTCTGTTTTTTTGGCTTACTGCGGATTGACCGAGAACTGGATAGGATTAGACACTGCACAAGCACTGATATTTCTGTGTTTACTATTCCTCGGTTGTGCTATTTTAAGCAAAGCCAATGTTAGTTAGTAGACAAAAAGTGAAAGTGTATATGATATAGTGTGTAAATAATTAGATCACTTTGTGTAAGTAATTTGCATGGATACCTAACCTCTGCTTGCATGAACAGCTAACATTACTTCAAGAAAAGATACAACCGACTCTACATAGGGGGTAATTATTGATCTCTTTCAGGCTGGAGGTTCTTAAATGGGCCGCAGAAATAACCAGTTGATCACGGTAGAGACTGAGAAGAAATTGGAGAAACCTGTATGGATTTGCATCAGTGGATGGAGGTGAATACCGGATAAGTCTGATGCAACAGCATCGGTCGGCATACTGCCAAGCTGGAGAAGAAGCATGAACAAAGAGTTAATTATTATTACAGTAATTATGAATGCAATAAAGTCTTTTTCCAGGTCCTCTTAATGGCTTAGCAAGGTATTGCCAAAGGTTGCTTACATGGCTTACCTTTACAGAGTGAGGGACACATTAAAGCTATTCAAGGGCACATTTCTTGAGGGCACAGCAGCTGTGGTCATCCTGCCATTTGAACCGACAATCAACGGAACACAAGTCTAAGATATTAATCATTACTCCACCTGCTGGCCCAAGGATGAATTACGTGTTTTGATTACTGGAGGTGTCCACATGTGCTATATCTCCCAGGACACAACATCCTCAAGCATCCAGCAATGGAAGGTTCTAGCAAGTTTCCTGTCCAGGAAGGGTGTCTTCTTATTATCCAGTCTGCAGTGCTTGTTATGTCAATAGGTGGTTTGAGTTGTGATTGGTCTTCCACGTCCCATCCTATAACCATCATACTACTGGCACGAAGAGACCTACACTGAACTGACATTGTGTTGGTCCTTTTTGTAGACTTACTGCTGGGCATCAAATACACATGGTTAGAAAACAACAGCATCAGAAACAACACCAAAAAAATAACAGTCTATATTTATCAAACCTGTAATATGATTTTGCATCTTTGCCTGTCAATCTTTGTTTTACAGTGTGAAACGCCTCCAATTTGCCCCAGACAACTGATCATGAGGTTAGATTGCCACTAACCGCAGAAAGTAAGAGAGAAGAGGGGGATTTTAAAAAGGCATGGAAATGCCTTCAGAACAATTGTAAAGTGCTATCTGTGCCACATGAATATTAAAGGAATTCCACTGCATGGTCTGTGCAGCAGGCAGATTTCTTTCAAAACTAGAGCTCGACTGTAGTCTCTCTGACTGCGTTTCAAAAACGCACAACATATAAACAGGCTGTGTCTTTGCGGCACATTGTGGGTGATAATTGAAAACCTAAATGATGGATGACAACATGATGTTTTTGGATTGAGAGTGCATAAAACCTTTTTTTTTGTAAAGTTCTGTGTTTTCCCTTCTGTTGACAGCAAGAAAAAACGCTCAACTGATGAAGTAATGGATCCAATGGCTGTCCAAAATTACCACCCAATGTCTCTTCGCCCCTTTCAGTCCAAAAGCATTGAGAAGGCTGTTAACAGACAACTGTCAACAAGTACATTTCAGAATGGACTACTGGACCTTCGGAAATTAGGCTTCCAGCCCAGTCAGTCAACTGATAGAGCCCTCCTGTCAGTAACTGATGCCCCCCCCCCCCCCCACACCCAACCCCACATGCACTCTTTTTTGGTGGTCCTCAATCAACTTTCAGCTGCACATGACACAGTACATCAGGAGCTTCTTGCCACCATCAGCAAGAGATGGGGGTCTCCAGCAACATTCCTTACCGAGTTAGGCGTTCCTACAGACATGAAGAAGTTCTGTTGTCCACCCCTAAACCCCTCATTCCTGGTGTCTCTCATGGCCCTGTGTCTGGAAAACTTCTGTATACTTTCTCTGCCAGATCAGTCGCGCCTTTCATGGCCGTTCCTAGTTCCTCACCTCACTGGCGTACTGGTGACACTCAATTATGTTCTCTTCTTCCCTGCCTCTAACACAATGATCTCCATCGCCACGTCCTGCCTGGCTGACATCTTCTTTTTTTTTTTTTTTTGATGTCCACTTATCAACACACGTCACAAAATCAGGTGTTCTTCACGGTCAAAATCTCACCGACCCAGGAACCCTTCACATCCCTGGAGCACATCGCACTGACAAAAACATTGACATTACAATGGACAAGGAATTATTTCCCCTACCAGACCTCTGCTCTTTCCACAACGTGTTGGTTCTTCTGTTAGAATATCAGTAGGATTTAGCTTACTCTCACCATCTACTCCACCCAGCCCAGTGGCTGATATCTGACATGCTTTTGTATTAGCTCTTTGTCAAGTCTCTATACTTTGCCTTGTACTTTACCACTGTTTGTGCATGTTAAGTTACTTAGTAACTCTAAGATGCCATGCCAATGAATCCTGTCTGCCATGCAAGTACTTGTCACATGCAACAGCAGCAACAACAGTGATAACAACCATAGCGACAATAATCATTCATTTGTTGTTATTATTATCATCATCATTTTTATTGAATTTTAAAAATTAGAATGAACTGTATAAGATTTAATTGCACGGTAGTAAATCAATTATCTAACGAGGCTATGATTTAAAGATTATGCATGAAATTTCATATTATTCAAAGTCACTTTTTTATTTTTTCAGCACCCCAGTCCAGCGAACGGAAAGACATACTCCAGAATGCTTCTGGCTTGGTAGTAATGTCGTACAAGGCACTTCACTTAACTAGTACACTTTATTTGTTGCACATGACTCGAAACTCTTATTTCTCCTTGTGAATAAATTGCAAAAGCATGTGTTATATTCCTCTAAAAGAATTGTTTGTGAAAGTGGAGGACACAGAGGTCTTGGACATGAGTATGGGTAGCTGTCCAACCCCTTAAATTCTGGGCTGACACCACATCTGGCTAATACTTGGCCCAGCACAGTTTTATACTGTATTCGTAATTGCCAGAGGATCCCTTAAGTGTTCCTGTGGCAACTGTGCAACAATGTGTTCCACATCTTTTCTTCAGTAAGGATCCATTCGAAACTTTCTTGAAAGCTGAAAAGATTGCGATGATGGTTTGGTTTTTTCTTATTCGTTTGTTAGAGGTGATTTTTAACGACTTCCTGGTTCCCCTTGTCTGGCGCCCGATCCACTCCAGCACACCTAGGCCCCTGCGAGCCTTAACCTTGGAGTTCCCCCAGAGTTCGCGCGGAGGGAAAGGGGAAGAGGGGGCGGAGGTATGCGGGTAAAATGAGAAACCGACATTATATGCTTTAACATGACTGGCAAATCCACCATGGTTAAACAAACTTAACCTTCATTTGTGAAACAGTGCGAATCAAAGGGCAAAAAACGACTTGTGCAAGTAATTACCGCCAAGGGAGTGCAACACGGAGAAAAGAATGAGGGAAGAGAACAGAACGCAGGGAGAGGGGCGAAAAAGAAAAATTGGAATCATTTAAGAAGATGACGCATTTTAATGAGTTTGCCCAGAAATTGATTTTCCGCTGTAATCTTTTATTTATATGCGGCTAGCTATCCGTCTCTTGCCCAGCGAAGGGTCAGTCGGATCTGAACTCTGTCAGGACCCCCACTCCGTCAAACAATGTCCCGAAGCCCAGGGAAAATGGTATTTTAGCAAAAGTAAACGTTGTCCTGTCGTGGCTTAAGGGGCGAAATAGCTGTTTGTTTTTAAACTTGTCCTCCTCTGTCCAGTAAGATATTTTGTCTTAAGAAAGAAAGTGATGAGGCGAAAGGCAAGAAGTGGACAATTCAATATTTTTTATCGATTCGATGAAAGACATCAGCCTTAATTAATTATATTGGTGCTCGATTTGTTATTATAATTGTTTTTGTTATTATTACAGCCGTAGCACAAGAATTAGTGGTATTATTTTAAATAATTTATTTATGAAATGTACTAATGTATTTATGTTTTTATTTTAATTTATCACGAAAATATATTGTCGTGGAGATGTAACATCGTCTGTTTATCGTTTATTTCATAGATCACCGTGGCCCATACTGTATCAATAATTTCTAGTTGTATTGCATGGAACGAAATAATAATTTGCGGTATTATCTGCGTTGTCTCTGGTGTGCTGAAAGCGCCTGCCCTTTACTATCATTATTTTGTGGTGTTTCGTATTTTGCTTCATTCACCCGTTGTACCTTCCGTCTGGTAAATTTAAATTGCACGTCACGGTACATTTGATGCGAATACATCAGAGCATATCTTCAATAAAATATATATATATACATTTTTTAGCACCTTAAGATAAATGCGTACATATATATGTGCGTCCATGGCATCAGTTAGTGCTAACAAAACGCTGCGATTTAAAGTTATTTCTAAATGATTTGCGGGCTTCTCCCTCGGAAGCACTGTCGGGACATGGATTGTCAGTACTATTATGCAAGTGGATATATTTTTCGCGGCGTTTCCCTTAGAAACAATACGTGCGCGCGATAAGTAAAAGCGCGGTCTCATTCTACAGCCGACATTATTGTTAAAAACATTAGTTAATTTAGTTAATTAGTTAAACATTAGTTAACTGGCCATTTCCAAATGAATGCATTTATTTATATATCATTTTATTTTTAACCAGATTTTGTTACCCCGGATGTGGCTGAATTGTTGTAGCCTATTTGTGGTTACCAAATGTTTTTCCGAGATGTATAACACTATACTAATAACTTCAGTATTTTCAGTAGCCTTTGATAGGAAGCAGGTAGCTCAAAAACAATACCTGTGTGTGAAGTGGCGAAGAGGGACTACAGATATGATGGGAGAAATCCAAAAATAGGGTATTTTCAGCCAGGTGGTAAATATTATATGAATCCATATCGGCATCCTCTGGGTTCTCTTTTATAAATATTGAAAAGTGTGATTCGATTTTAACAATAAACAGTGAAAATGCGATCAATGAGATATTTCTGACAATAATATAAAACAATTTCAGTTTTGTTAATAGCACTGGTTGGTAAATTATGTAAAAATTATTGTTGGCTAAGCGTCTGCTGGATTAAAGTGTGTTAACTCGCGTTCCTGTTAGTCGATTTGTATTGTTCTATATCCTAGATTTTATTGGCAGAAATTAAATAGAAATCATGATTAAAAGAAAAATAGAACGTTTTCCGCAACGTAAATAATTTGTTTTGAATCAATCATAACGTACTTTTGCGGCATGCGTAATTTATTTGGAACCAATTATAAAGAGCTGTTTCAGTGAATTTCTGTTTAATTGTGTCATATATAAAATTAAGGTTTAGATTAAACCATATGTAGTGATAAACGAATAATCGTTAGACTATTTTTAACGTAATTCATTTAAGTGAAAGACAGCCGCAAAAGCAGATAATCTTTTTAGACGAGGAAACGAACACCAACCCCGTTTCTTATATCTTTTGACACAGTGTATTTAAATATTAGAATAATCTGTAGTTAATGGCTGGGATTTGTTTCGCACATTTCCGGTTTAATTATGTGGACGTCATGCGATTAGGGGGAAAATGTGTCACCATCCCAACGCGTTTACACAAAAATGTATGCAAGGAAAATGTACACATTTATACAAAGTACTGCCAAGAATTGACAAGACTTTTTCGCCCAAAGAATTTTCCCGAAGCTCTATCTATATTGTTTCGATATTGTATTACAACATGTCTGTTTTATTTGTTCTTAGTCTACATCGCCATCTAGCGTTGTATATTAAGAACAACAGCGGTAAATGTCTGTTAAAAACCGCACACGCGCACCTTTCTAAACGCTCTGCTTTCTCCAAGAATAAGGCTGGTCAGAAACCTCTAACTGGTGTGGAGGAGAGAGGGGGGCGTTGCAGATGTTGGCGGTGTTTTTCCTAGTTAACTACAGATGTAATGTGACCAAATGTTTATTGAAAATACTGGACGCTGTTTGTTAAATTTGTGGTATTGGAGGCGTAGTTCCAGTGGTTGAAGGCTACGACATAATTTTCTTACCCAAATTAAATAATATGTGCGGATGTAACAATATAAATATCAAATGTCACATGCCAGCCTCAAGACACGTAGAAAATTTTTAAAGGAAGAAAAAACGTTTGTGAACAATTCTGTATTCTATAATACCAATTGAAACCAGGTCTTCCGCAACAATTCTACCGACCTATCTATTGAGAATCCTCTAGAGGGCACCGTGAGATAAGATCGAAGGAACTCAACAATCCACGCACAAACGTGCAAACTTAACACTGATTCACGCTTATTGATGAGAGACCTGAATACCTAGTTTTGCCCCCTATACATTGAGAACAGGCCTGTACACATGTTCATACTTTACGATGTGGAGAGTTGATTGTAAGTTGTTCACGGACTGAAAGTCGATATAAAACAGAAATGGGGTTTATACTCGCAGCCGCGCGGACTGTCGTGGTTTCAATGGCACGGAGCAAGACAGGATGGCGCTGTTTCAATGCACTCACTCTCACTCCAGATTCCCACACAAGTCATATTTTTCTCTTTTATTCACTTAGTCATCAGGTGCAAGAAAATATACTCTCCAAGTAAGAATAAATATACAATATTTCTTTATGAACAAAATGCATAATTTACAAAACTTCAACTTCTCCTATGCCTATGTCAATGGCTTTATTTGTACAATTTGTTATTGTCATTAGTAGGATTACATTATCATTATTAATATCAATATTATTAATATTCTCATTAGTGTGATAGACACTTTATAATTAAGAATAATTTCTCTGCATATTCATTAATTTATATTATTATTTTCTGAGGATCCCGAGAACGTTGTTTCCAGATATTTGACTCAGATTTTATGTATATATATAAAAAAATTTATGTGGGGGTTACAATGAATGGGTGAAGCATGTTGTTCCAGCAACTAATGCAAACAAATTGACAAGTATGCAATTTTGTTTTCAGAAAGTAAAACATCTTTCTCCTATCCAAAAACTTTGCAGACAGTCGTTCAAATGTTCACAGATATGTATCTATGGTATTTTACGTTGTGAGTGGTCTATTTGAAAAATATCTCTTATTCTTGGCTTCCGCACTCCCATTCTCTTAAATTCTCTTACTTAGTCCAAAGTTTAGAGAGCTTGGGCAGTCTGTGTTCGTAAATGTGGACGGCTCCTTCCTATGATCAAGAGGTGAGTGACATCTGTAAAATCAGACAGATTAACAGGCAGCTGAGGGTGTGGCCAGTGCCGGGCAATGCCAAGTTCAATGGGGCAAGGGGCGTGGCCAGGCCAGCAGGGCGGTCCTGAGGGCGGAGTGAAGGGCTCCTGAGAAGATCCTGGTGTGTTATTGGAGTGTCCACTGTCACATAGCCATTTGTTATCCTTACATTTGGGAGTGGAGTGGTGCTGCGAAGAAGACAGACAGTAATAATAATTATAGTCATTCTTGTGTGATTCACAATAGCAGAATGCGGAATATGGATTAGTCCAAATGAGTCTGGGGGCAGTTTATTTTAATATGGGAGGGCAACAACTTTTCTGGAAATCCACCTGTGAATCGGCGAAGGCCATGTAAATGTGCGGCGGGATACCTGGGCCTGTCAGCAGTCGTCTCACCTGGCCTCCATGCGGACCCACAGGTCACTGAAGAGACGCGGGCGGTTGTGGGTGCGAGGGTGCTTCCTTGGACGCTTCTGCCGGCCGAACTCCTCCAGCTGGCTCAGGCTGTCGGGGAGCAGCAGGTGAGGCAGGTCGTCCTGGGACTCCCCCGGCTCTGGAGAGCCGCTCAGCCAGTTGTAGGCCGTCGCTGCTTCGGGGGTGTCGGAGGTGGGCCCCACAGCGGCGTCCTCCGGTGGAGAAGGGCTACTGGGATGCGCACAGCGACAGCCACGGGGGGAACCCACAGCGGAGGGGGGAAATCATAAAGGGCGAGACACAATTATCAACTTAAACAGACAAAACGGCCACATGCCCTTCTGCGTAATGTACTGGTGTATCTACTCGGCTGCCCGAGCATTCCCCCTGTTGCCACTGAGGGTCGCTGTACGGGGATGCTCGTTTATCCCTCTGCCCACACAGCTTGGATTTGCAAACCCTGCAATCCCTTATAGAGTTTCTGTGCCAGAAAGATGTGTGTGTGTGTGGGGGGGGGTAAGTCAGGAGAGAGCTCCCTTTGAGGCCTGATGAGGACGGGGTGGGGGTGAGGGGGGCAGG
>JAOYSI010073301.1:4874-20118 GCA_025775065.1 Hiodon alosoides
GACATTCATACCGTCAGCATGGTCAGCAGCTTATTGTCCATGTTACGACATTCATACCGTCAGCATGGTCAGCAGCTTATTGTCCATGTTACGACATTCATACCGTCAGCATGGTCAGCAGCTCATTATCATGTAACACCATTCATACCATCAGCATGGTCAGCAGCTTATTGTCCATATTACGACATTCATACCGTCAGCATGATCAGCAGCTCATTATCATGTAACACCATTCATACCGTCAGCATGGTCAGCAGCTCATTGTCCATGTTACGCCATTGAAGGCCATTTGGAAAATTAGCTTCATCGTTGCTTTTAGAATGGAGAGTGACATTTGAAATTAGTTTTTCTGTGCCAGGATTACTTAAATAATACAAATAAGGATGGAAGAGGTGAAATAAAACTCTTTTAAATCGAACATCAAAGTCAATAAAACAATATTTTCTCAACTTCAAAAGAAGTATTTGGACTTAATGAAATTTTGGTTTAAATTTTTTTTTTTTTTTACCATTGGTTTTGTCTCTCCTTTTTTTCTTTTTCTGTGACCTAAAAGGTGAGTTGGAAGCAGGCTGTGTTTCTGGCCAGTCAGGAGCAACCTCTGGGGAACCCAGAGAAGTCATCTGCATCAGAAGCAACAGTTTTTCCAGTGGTTGAGCAGATTAAACGTTTGGGTAGTGGATCTACATCAATCTCAATCAATATCTAACATTTATTAGTGTTGAAAAGCAATATTTTCCTATAATCGTGGTTAGGCTTGTGAAGTACGTTATCACAGGTTCCACTGCAAGAGAGAAGGCCGTCCCCATGGCGACGGTGAAAGCCATTACTTTTTCAGCCGAATAATGGATGTCTCTCTTCTTTATGTCGCTCTTCCACTTCGCTCTCAGGCTCTCTGATTTCATTTGAATCCACGTGTCCTTGAAATACTTCATTTATATAGTTTTTCCCCTCTTTTGCCAAACAACAGCACAGAGGAGCTGTTGAATAGACCCAACCGATTTTATGGCGACGGAGCCTAGCACTTCAGCATCAGGAGAAAGTTTGTGGAAGACTTTCTCTCCATGTAAACTTGTTTGTTCGACACCCTCCCCCACCCACAGTCCTTTTTGAGTCAATTTGTGCTTTTAATCAGTAAACTGCAAAGTGCAGGCTACTCTTTGCTGCATTCAACTCCCATTTGACATTTCTGGCACCTTATCTGTGGCAGTGACTACACTACTCGCCTCCACAGCGGCCCAGATTGCTTTGCTGCACAAATAGGAAGACGTGACTGCCAAAAATAACTTCACTTTAACCCTTTGGTGTAAAATTTTCAAGCTGCACCTCTGTTTCTTAAAAAACATACTGCAGTGTAGATCTAATGTAAACAAAGTCACTACAGTGTAGACCCAATGTAAACAAACAGACTACAGTGTAGACCTAATGTAAACAAACAGACTAAAGTGTAGACCTAATGTAAACAAACAGACTACAGTGTAGACCTAATGTAAACAAACAGACTACAGTGTAGACCTAATGTAAAAAAATATTCTGCAGTGTAGACCAAATTGAAACAAACATGCTAGAGTGTTGTCCTAATGAAAACAAGAATATTGCCGTGTAGGCCTGATTTAAACAAACAAACAACAATGTAGACCTAATGTAAACATACTAACTAAAGTGTAGACCCAATTTAAACAAAGAAACTAAAGTGTAGGCCTAATGTAATTAAAAATACTGTAGTGTAGACCCAATGTAAACAAACAAACTACAGTGTAGGTCTAATGTAAACAAACAGACTACAGTGTATACCAAATTTAACCAAACAAACTAAAGCGTAGGCCTAATGAAAGACTTCAAAGGCTGAAAATAAAAAAGGGTACTACTAAAATATATAAAGTATGAAATAAATAAGAAAATCCAACGTTGATCAAGCATATATTTGTCCACACAATCTTAAAAAAAACATTGTTGTGAATGTAATCAAAGTTGCTTTGGGTGGCAACAGACCATCCTCAGTTGTCTTTTGCTGACAAACAGGTGTTAAAAAATAAAGCCCATTTAAAACAACACGGCAGTATTTTCACATTTTCCTGATGAAGTCGATGCAATTTAATCTAAGGAAGCTCTCTTTATCCTCAGAAAATGCAACTTCTGAGATATTATGGGGAAAATTCATCATCCGTCTTGTAGAGTTAATTATCTTTTCTCATTGTTGCTGGATGGCTGCTAGATGGTGACCCTGTGCATTCAACAGAGATTTTCCTTTCCCCTGCACGCTATCCAAGTCCTTGACAATTGAAAGGCTTTTAAGAGGGCGGGTGGGGATTGGGGGTGGTGCAGGGAGAAAAAGAGTGTGTGTGTAACGCTTGTGACAATGAGAGAAGTGAGAGTGAGAGGAACTCTGCCCATGGGCCTTTCATTGCCTGTGACAATGCAAACACATGGCATATGCTCTCTGTGATCTCCAGAACCCAGCCTTTAAAACACAATGAAGAGAGAATCAGGGGTGCAGCCCAGAGGGTATTTTCACTGTTCCATCCTCTGGGACAGATCTGCTGAAGCTGAGCGCCTCCTCAAGCCCCCAAAGCAAGCATGCCAGGTGCCACGCCCATAATCCCGGGCCCCCGCCCACAAGCCCGGGGCCACTCCCGCAGCCAGGACCTCACTGTTCACCTGACTGTAGTTTTACTTATTATACTGTAATCAGGGGCCTGCAATCTGGAGACTTGTAAAGTGAGCCGGTGGGAATTTTTGTTTATTTAGCTAGGTCTGTAATTTTGGTTATTTTCATTCATTGGTTTCTGTTATTTTCCTGCTTCACTAGTCATTAAGTAATCTTCCCCAGAAGGGTGGTTTTCTTTGTCTCCTTTTCTTCCTTTTTGCCCCCTACAGCGCCTGCCTGTGTCTGACTGCTGATAGCCTCAGATTTTACAGTGTATTTGTGTGCTGTGGCTCAGGCATGACATGCTCCTGGGCACATGCAATCGCTGGAAAGAACCAAACTACCAACCTTACATCGAAGCTGAGGAGTCCTATGATAGCCTGTAAAGTTTTAAGATGATGGTAAGCCAAAAAGTGATAGACGCTTTTAAATAGTTTTTTGTACTTTTCAGTTATATTCTTTCATAAATGTCAACAATTACAGTATGCAAATATACATTATTGATTGTCTTCTTGACTTGAGGAGCAGAGGTTAAGTGGAACAGATGTTTGGCATCTGGAAGTCAAAGGTAGACTTTGGTAAAGTTTTAACTTTACCCAAAACAACAGGGGGTCATGCAGATCCACCCAGACCCAGGTCTGTCTGTGACCTAGATCCTCCCAGACCAGGTCTGTCTGTGGCCTAGATCCTCCGAGACCAGGTCTGTTTGTAGCTCAGATCCACACTGATCCAGGTCTGTCTTTGTTTTTGGTGGCCGTCCACCTCCAGTCTGAAGGAGCATTTGTTTTTTTCCAGTTAATTCCAGTTTTTAATTCTGAGATCTTTGTGAAGAAGTCTGGGGTACAAAGCTTTCAGGCACTATGTGAAAGAAATCAATGGCGACACCTATTGGTAAAATAAAATATTTTCAAATGCAATGTAAAATGTGTTTATTGGTAATGTATCGATTCATGCAAAGTTAATACATGCAAAATACATACACAGTTAATATAAAGCGGCTAACAACGAATTTTATCCAATTAGTTACCCCATATTTTAGCTGACTGAGTGTCCAATTGAGTAAGATCATTTTGCGCGATTGTTTTATCTATACGCTGTAATATTTACGCTGTTTTATTTAACCCTGTATTATCCGTGTAAGACCACAAGAGAGCGCTAACTAAACGAAACATTGTTGATGGATTGAGAATATCGCAAAGCCAGTATCCTTGTTTGGTTTATGGCACAGCGGTTGCCTAATGACGTGTCATGTTCTTTAATGTGCACCCAAACAGATATATAAAAAACATAAAATGAAATGTTCCATCAGGAAAAGTCAACAGATATTTATATCTCAGTGGTCTGTGGACCACTTATCCTGTGTTTCCTGCCTTTTGACATTAAGATGTAAACTCGTACAGTGTATGGTATCTGATTTGTTGTGACTTCATCCCCATTTTTAATTAGCATTTAAAAAAAATGTTTAACAAATTAAAAAAAAACATTTGCAGACTAATTCTTTTTCACAGAAGGACAAATGTCAAAAATCAGTGGGTATGCACTGTGCTTCAAAGCATATTTTCCATGTTTTCCACATTTTCAGCGCAATAACAACGATAAGCGTGAAAAGGGCCCTTGTGGAGAACAGAGGCCTAAAAAAGGGGCTACAGCTGTTTATGTGTTTATGTTATCATCCCTCGGTGATAAATATGAAGATAAAATTTGGCTGGGTGAAGGCACTCCGTTTTCCCCCGCAATGCCACAAGGGCGTTATGTGTCAAAGTCAATCAGGGTCTCAGAACCTAGAGAGATGGTTTCCTGTTTCTGTGTCTTTGTCCTGCCTTCTGGCTTCCTTACCCTCACACCCTGGCCAGGCCCCTGACTGTGTTTGCATATTTTGTGTTTGTCGAGACTGTCTCTGTCTTTCGCAACTGCCATAACAATGGTACAATCCTATTGTCCTGGAACACCCCAGAGAATGGAGAAATTACAGTGAAACAATCAGCCACGAGATTATTAGAAAATCCTTTATTGCCACAGAAAACAATAATAAATCCATAACACAAGATTGTGTTACAGTCACACTCTTCGAGTCAATGTTCACCCTGTTCATACCTTTCTTTTGACCCTTATTCGTTGCTGTTCAGTTTGTTTTGTAAAACTGATCGTGAGATCCTCAAAATGGCACAGCCAGGGTGATTCAACTTGAGACAAAAATGAGAAGATTTGATTATTCTGGCTCCCTGTGATGTGTGAGCGTTAGGGTGTGTCTAAGTGTGAGCTGATCCTTATCACTCCTCTCTCTGGTGTTGGCAGAGTGCCTTCACCAGCGCACCTTCCAACCCCATACACCCAGACCTTGTTTGACTCACACAAGCTGGTCAGTCATTCACCATTCACTTTGTGCTAGGGAAGGGTTAAGTTACTTTCCCTAAAAGTGCCCTTGTGTCTCCCACACCCTTAGTGAGTGAGGGGTCAGCCACCAACCAGGCGAAAATGGGGAATGACCCAGTTCGGTGAAATCAGGAAGAGCGGACCACAGGGATCCACCTGTTGTAGAGAGAGGGAGCCTGGCTGACCGGGGACGACAGCAACAACTCAAGCAGGAAAAAACATTGGAAGATGTCCAGCACACTGAAGCCCAACTCCATCGGGTCGCAGAACTGGGCCAGGAAAAGGACCCCAGCACCTGCCAAGCGTGGGCCTTGTAACGGCCACAGCAGCCTCAAGCCCCCCCCCTCCCCCTCCACCACTGGGCCACCCTTCCACCACCCACTCCTTGGAACTTCACAGGCAGCTGTGGAGCTGTTTTCCGCAGATTTAAAAAACAGCTTGTGGTAGGCTTGGGTTGCTCAGCGAAGTCCCAGATGAACATGAACTGGTTTCTATTGACAATATACAATCTGCCTTACGACCAGAAGCCTGGGGCCCACTCCCCCCTCTGTCTTCCTATCTCCGTACTGGCAGGAAAATACCTGCTGGTTCAAATGATAACAGCACACACCCTGAAATAGCCAGCTGTAAGTCGGGCATGGAGAAAATTTAGAGATTTAATAGCTGATTGGCTGATCGGCTTGTGTCACAAGACTTATGGCCATTTTACTGAGGGTTTAGTGGTTTTATGCTTTCGTATCTTGTCAAATCTAGACAATAAGTGTTTGACTTCATCAAAGTAAATAATTTGGGTGATTCAGCTGTAAGACTGTATTAGAAGAGTTCTTCAGCTCGGGCACAGGGAGACGGATATTCGACATTGAGAAGCACAATGGGAGGTGGACAGTGGATTCATATTTTCAGCCTGGAATTAGCTGATTAGCAATGGAGAGCTACAGCGGAAAATTAGTCATGAACACGTGCCAGTTCAAAATGTGCATCTGAGAAAAACGACTTATAGAGCCTCAAAAATGTTCCTCCTGTTCTTCACTTCATCAGCCTTATCCACCCTGATAAAGACTGGAGATCCAGCCCCTGCACTATAATATACACACATGCCCAAAGGTAAGTCTAAGCTGCCCAACATAAGCAAGCGTTTTCATACGTTATATTTACACTGAAACTGAGGTTATGGAAGTTCAGAGTAAGTTCAGGGTTAGGAAGTTAAAGCCACATCCCAGCCTTTCCTCCCCCCTCCCTCTCTCCCTTCTCCTTGTTCCTTGTCCTTCACAGATCCCAAAAAAATGACCTTGGACTTGATCCTCCTGAGCTACGGACCAGGACCAGAACTCTGCAATTAGTCCTTATTGGCTGGTTCGGTTCCTCACACCCTTTGCCCTACACCTACAGCCAGCCCTTGCTTTCACCAGTCTGTCTCTTGGCCCGCCGCTCCACATTGAGCTGGTAGTTCCACACAGCCATAGCCGCTTTCTCTCAGAGTCTCTCCAACCCAACGTTCACCCTGTGCTTGGTATCTGCAAGTGCTGACATATCTGCATTAACTCAGCTCATGCTACCAATGCCCAACTGGCTATCTCTTGGGCGTATTGTCACCGTTGGGAACCGGGCTCTTGTAGACCAGGGCAATTCCACAGTTGACACTGGGCAGCATTTGGTTGGCAGTGCGAGTGGTGCTTTGTGTTGACCTCTTGATGGTCTGCATGAATTTGGAGCGGTAATGGTCCCCGGCCAGGAAGTAAAGGATGGGGTCGATGCAGCTGTTGACGCTGGCCAGCGGACGGGTGATTTTATAGGAGAAGTTGACGACGTTGAGCACGTGGCAGTCGGCGTCCAGTACTCGGTATGTGTAGTAGAGGGTGCGGGTGATGTGGAAGGGGACGAAACACACTGCGAAGACCACCAGCACCACCACGATCAGCTTGATGGACTTCCTGCGGGTGTGTGCCCCCCGCTGGCCAGGGGAGACCCCACTCCTGGGCTGGCACAGCTCTCGAGCCATCAGGCAGTAGCACAACATAATGACCAGGAAGGGGATTCCGAAGAGCAGTGTCATGATAGCCGAGCTGTAGTTGACGTACTCCTCAAAGTCCTCCGGCCGGGTGGTGTCATGGCAGATGGTGTCGTTGTCGCGCTGGCTGGTGGTGACAAAGATGAGGTTTGGCACCAGGCAGATGGTGATGCACAGCCACACCATGCCACACGCCAGGTGGGCGTGCCAGGGCTTCACCTGGGTGTGGGCCCGGATAGGGTGACAGATACCCAAGTAGCGGTGCACGCTGATGCAGGTGAGGAAGAGGATGCTGCAGTACAAGTTGGCATAGAACAGGAACCGCACCCCTTTGCAGACAGGCGTGCCGAAGGGCCAGTGGCTGCGGTTGGCGTAGTAGTATATGAGGGTGGGTAAGGAGAGCACATAGAGCGTGTCGGACAGGGCCAGGTGGAACATGTAAACTGTGCTGGTGTTCCATGGGCGCATCCGGAACAGGAATATCCAGAGTGCCACAGAGTTGAATGCCAGGCCCAGGATAAACACCAAGCTGTAAGACACCGGCAGAAGGATGTACTTGAATTCCTCATCAAAACGACAGCTCTTGTTAAGTTCTCCGGCGGCCCCTGGTGGCAGGGTGGTGTACGCCATTGAGTTATTCCCTTCTTGGTGCTCATTGAAGATTGTATTCATTTCCTGGAGCATCAGATATGTTACTTTTCTCTAAAAGAAGAAACCTTGTAAGTGGTCACACAAAGCAATAAATTTACTTCCACGCAGGTTTCTAACTAGATATTTACAGCTAATTTGTGTAACTCTGATCTCTTTTGTTTCTGAGAGAAATACAAACACACAGAAGTAGTAGAGAGAGCCACCTTTGTTTCACAATTGCCAAGTAACAAGGATCACCAGTTATGTCCACTACTGAAAATGTTGGGGAGATTTTCTTGACACACTCGCACAAGAATGCCCCCACCATCTACAAACCGTCGGAAACATAGTAAAGCAGCTGTACACACAACATCTCAATGACATCATAATAAAACAATTTAAACATCAAACGCCTATTAAATACATAGAGTTATACTTGATATTCAGATTACATTGCAGTACTTGCACAAAGAACTAGAACGCACTGAATATATTTGATGCGATATCGCAGCAAGTACGCGCCGCCCACCTCCAAATACGGACAACGGGGTACTGCGTGGTTTCTAGTTCTTAAGAAAAAAAAAAGAATGCAAAAACATTTGTTTAGGGGAAAACTTTGACTGAACATTCATTTACTGCCAAGCACTCTTTTCCGTAATCTGAGCAGCAGCGCCGTTTAGAACGAGCTCGCAGAGGCAGTAACAAATTATATGTCGGCTACCTATAGCGATTTACAGTTAATACATATCATCGATATGCTGATAATTTGTGAATGACTCACCCCGTTATCAGTCTACAGCGTTGTAACGCGTGGAAGCCAACAGTGGTCACTGGTGGAGCAGCGTTTGACCGCGTACACGAACAGAAGAGAGATATAGGCAGATTAATTTGAGAAGGGAATGTCCCTTCCTTGTCCGGCCCGCCCAGTGAAATACGAATCGAATAGTCCGTGTTTTTAAGAACAGTAGTGAAACAAGAACGAAAAGTTAGTGAGATTAGTCGGTAAGAAGAAACCCCTCAGATTTAGGAGGCATACACTGGGTTTTAGGTATTCTACCTAACGCAGATCGCAAACTAGAAATAAACAATTCTGTTTAATTGGAAAGGTATGAATAATTGCAGACATTTCCTCATCATTGAACAAAATATACATTATTAAATATTATTAAATTCTTAAAAAAATGTTATGACACTTCATCTAGCTAAAATGCTCTTTGAACCAATACAATGTCACAAGATATTCTAAGTTTAAACCTCCACTGCTTGTTGGGCTGTTTTTAGTTTGTAAATGGTTAGGAAAATAAACATAGTTTTAAAGATCTGAAGTCTATGTGTGTCTACGCCCCCAAAGGAGCTGACTTACGCCCCCAAAGGAGCTGACTTACTCCCCCAAAGGAGTGGACTAATGCCCCCAAAAGAGTGGACTAAAGCCCCGTAAGGAGTGGACTAACGGCCCGTTAGGGGAGAGCTGTATGACTAAAATAAAGAACACACTCAAGCTCCCATCAGCCTCTGCGCTCCTTCATCCTGGGGGCAGTTCACAAAGAGAAGGGGTCACCAGTTCCAAAGCTCCAGACTCCACTGTTTGCTTTTATGTTTGTTTGATTTGTTTGTTTTTGGAGGGATGATAGGAATTCGCATTAAACGCAGATCAGTGTCCCACTGCTGATTTTCTTTATTTATTTAAGTTTGTTGTTAACCCTGTGAATCCTGGACAGCTAACTATGTAGTCACCATGAAGGACCTTGAACTGAGTTAGAACATGACAAGCAGTGATAGGAGATAATGTAACTCTACAAAGAACAGAGTTCACAGTGATCATCTGTGTGTCTCCGTCCGGGGTCATCCTTTCAAAGAGAAGCGATATAGGCTCGAAATGCTACCATACATGGATACAATGAGGAGTCCTTGGGTTTGTACTTGGGTTTGTCATGAACTGTAACAGGCAGAGGAATGCAGGTTTTGAAACACCCGGTCATGTGATGTGGGGACACCGGCGATAAAAGGAGGCTGGGAAGGTGGAGTGCAGGGTGAGCTGTTGAGGTAAAATTGAAACCGTTTGTGTGGGTTGTTAGGCAGCTTGGGAGGTTTCTTTAAATTTCCCTTTGATTCGGTTAAATGTAAATAAATAGACTAAATAGTCTATTTGTCAGAAGGTGTGGCCAGACCTCTTGTTTTCATAGCAAAATCTTATTAGGTTTAACCCCTTTACGTTCCAACTCATCATCCAAACATCATGATAAATCAAGATAAATCCTGTACCAGTTACAACTGCAGATTTTACACACTCATTTCAGTAATTCCACAAATCATCTAAAAGTGACATTGTGTCATAAAAAAAGGACAGGTGGGATAAAGTATTCCTGTTAACACATCTTTGCAGCTGGTGGTGAAGTGGTTAAGGTTAAGGTTTGCCAGTTGCCGGTTCAAGTTCCACCACAGCTGTTGTACCCATGAGCAATGTACTTAAGGTACTCGAATTGCATCAGTAACAATATCCAGCAGTATAAGTGGAGGAGTGTAGAAATTATAAAAGCTTTATAAGTCGCTTTGGATAAAAGTGTCTGCTAAGCAACTCAATTGTGAACAGAGCAATAACATGACGATGCCCTAATTATATACCACAGTGATCGACATCCTTTAGCAGGCAGACAATGCAGTAAAAATGAAAGATTTCAAATCAACAGGACGAGACCAAAGAATGGTCATCGGGCAACAAAAACTTGTTCAGGAGCAAACAAGAGAGTCTTACCAGCATGGATTTCTCTGGATCTGGCAGGGACAAAAATGCTACATTGACATGTTTTAATGCACCACCACGCCATTGAGCAATCCGGACTGGGCTGAAGTCCTAAAAGATAAAGATTTTATTGCCGAGGAAACGTAGTAGCATGCACTCTCTCGCTGTTCAGAGTAACTGTGCGTGGGAGCTGACCAACTGCCGGGTTCAGGACAAGGAGTTCACCAAAAACCTGGGTTTTGGTGCCTTAATGGATTCAGGCAGACCTACCACCACAACATTCTGCAAACTACTACGGTCTCCGTGTGGCTCAGCTTCTCTTTAAGGGGCCCCGGAGGCCTTCAGCTCCACCGGCTGTTCCCAGAAAGGCTCCCAGATCAGGAAATGGTCGCGTGTGGAGCACAGGGTTGTTCCGGAGCCGCTCCAGGTCGGCAGTGAGGGCCATGCCAAGCGTTTCCCTCTCCAGAATTAAAGCAGATGAAGTTGAGGCGGCGGTATCAGCGTAAGGTGATGATGAGTGCTTAGACAGGCTTTGGTTTTAGCATTCCGTGTCATTCAGGCTTAAATTGGCCTTTAAAAGGTGCACAGCAGAAGAAGAGAGTCAATGAAGTTAGAAATAAATGAAATAAGTAATGTATTTTTTATTTAAAGTGTCTCTACTCCCTCTAGCACCTCAGCTGGAAGCCCTATGTCTTCATTTCTGCTCATTTATGATGCTGTCTTTCATAGTCTTTCATATAAAATAGCTTCACAAAGACAATTATCAATTTTATAAGTCTGATAAACTGTTGAATTGCTAATACAGTTCTGGCACAGTTTTTGTTTTTACAGGCCTCCGAGACGCACACCGCCAGTGTGTCCTGATCTGTTTGAATAGCCCTCTGGTCTTCTAGGCCCCACTAGGAATGTAGGTATGCAGAAACAAGTACATCAGCATGTGGAAAACTAACGTCCCAAAGGAAAGGCTTGCAACACTACAGGACAGAATGGAGGGATAGGTTTTCATGGTGGACTGTAGCACTATCCGTAACAAACAGAGAATATCTGTAGAGAAAGATGACTCTGGATGACAGGAGACTTGAAATTCCTTGACAGTGCGTGACTATTTTCAGCTGCCATTCCTTGTTTTGTCACCATGCCAACTGCTCCTTGCATTGTGTTACTGGCACATTCAGATTTTTATTCACTTTCTTTCAGAAAGAACCGTAGTTAAGATCGAGTGACAAAGATAAGGTGACAAATGCCTGCCTACGTCAAATGTGCTTTAGCATAGAGACTCTACCATAAAACGTAATGACTTGGATTTCAGGAGACAAAGGGCAGATGATTCCTAAATGAGTAAAGGCTGAAAATACATGTTTATGGGCGGTAAAACGGAATCCAGTAAGTAAAAACCAAGCTCTGTTGAATGTTCAAACATTTTCTAACCCTCCAAAGAGACAAAATAAACAACTAAACCACAAAAACCAATCCAAAACATGAGTACAAGACAAGTCAAAGTCTACCCCAAGTGTAAATGATTTTTACTTTCTGCACCTTTGCCAAGGGCAATAGATAAAGCAGAACTCTGTGGCAGGTTTATTGTGTCTCCAATCTCTGGCACCCATTTTCCCTCACACTGTGAAGCACGTATCAAATGGTCTCACAATCTTTATGATAAATTTAATGTAAAATATGTGTAAAATTATATGTATACAGTATTTGACCTGGTGAGATATTGTACCATTGACCACTGAGTCTGAATTTACATTGGAGATTAGCCCGTATTGGCAGGGCAACAAAAGCAATGACCCAAAAGCCAATCAGTGCTAGTGTGTCCAGGAACTCTTGCCTTGATCTCCGAGGGCAGGAATTTGTGTGGGCCAAGAACAGGACGAGCGCAATACATTCTAATAACACGCAGCTATTCCAGGCAGTGAATGCTCTGGGGTCTTTTAGAATGACACTCTGATGTCTTTGTTACTTGGCTTGCAGCCTATGAGGGACCTGCTGATCTTAGGAGGCACGGGTGTTTTATCCCTTTGGTTAATGACCTAAATCACTTTGAACACAATGAGCTGCTTTGGGCTGCCATTTAATGTGTAACTCTCAAGGCCATAACTGCAAGTCTGTTTCATTCACATGCTCGCACACACTCACACTCTCATAATGATGAGATCATGACCATTGCAAGAGGCGCCTACAGGGAGTGGAGATCTCACATACCGTCTGACAGACGCTGTCTATGTCAACATGTGCATGCTTTATTTAATTCAGCCATGCAACAGGATGTCTGCGTTTCCACTGGCATTTCTGTTTATGAGCACATGACTGCTTTTAGAGGAAGGGAGAGTGGTATTAGAAAACGAGGGTAAAGCGTTTACTCTGGGTGGAGTTCAGCAACACTGAGGAATACTGACTACAGGAAGTTCTAGACAGAGAAGTGAATGTGAGAAGTCAGTGTTACAATGACTGGTTTATTTATCCTGTGGCCCTGTGGAGACCAATTCCTTGTTCTTCTTTCAGAAAATAAATGTTTGGACATCTTTTGCCCAGTACTGTGTGTATATATATATTTATATATATATTTTTTTTTATTATATTATTATTAAACTTATTATTTTATTATATATATTTTTTTTTTTTTAAATTATTATTTATTTATTTATTCTGAAACCAAATTATTGGGATTTCCAACTAATATCACTTAACTTCATTCCAAACTCCTATGTTTCCCCTAGGGAGGGGACACGTTACACACCGTTGCACTAGTACACACTGTCGTTTTGGCGATGAAGAGGAGATGTGAGGACCAACATGGACAACAGACACCACAAGTATCGTGTTTTAACAAAGGTTTATTTCAAACCACACAGGATAATATGGGGAAAGGGGCTGAGTGGGACCAACGCAAAGAAAGTTTAAGAGACAAATTCCCTCTAACTTATCTAACATATAACCTGTAGACAGTCTAGTCTCTCTAACTAATCAAAATACAGAGAGTGGTCTACCCAGAATCTTACCTAGTGTATATAGACAAGTAAATTCTACATGTAGAATGTAAGCCCATGGGCTGCATGCCTATATGCACTCCCTATGTGCAATCACCTTCCCCTAGGGATAAAAAAGGAAAAGTCACGTAGGACAAATGATAAACCGGAAAACACGAATGGGTGAGACAGACAAAACAACACCAATAAACACTATGGGGTAGCAGTAACAGAGACAACATGTACTACATACCCATACGGAACACAAGACGAACTAAGGGGCCAGGGGTGTAAATCTCTATCTTTTTGAATGTCAAAATGTCTGAATGAGGGTGAGTGTATCAATATCTAAATATATCAGCAGGACAAGAGAGAGCAAGAAAAAGGACAACAGTGGGTTTTTAAACTATGGGAAGTGTGGTGTGATTGGCCCTCAACAACAGGAACAGGTGCAAATGATTAGCAGGAGTGGCCACTTATTGGACCATCGGGGCGCAGGAACAAGTAGATAATGATGACTGACAGGGGCAGGAACCAATCCCAGGGGAGGAAAAGGAACAAGGAACACCTATATATGGAATGACAGAGAGAGAAACAAAGAGCAAACAAATACAAACACAGGGCCTTTTCCAGGGAATGTCACACAAACATTCTACACCAAAGTGTGTCTGTTCTGAAGCTGTGATCAGATGTGCTCCAGCAACCCCTGCTCCAGCCCCAGAGCCCCAAGCAAATGAACAAAGGACGACCCCCGTAATCTCCGTAATCTCTAAAGAGATTGTATTATGTCAATAAAGACAATAAAATGTCAAATAATGTCAAAGCCAGCTGACGCATAGCATTCTATATATTTTATAGCCTCGGCATAACCAGTCATGTGGAAAGAAATGTGAAATAACTAAACATCTATCCTATAAAATGTCTTCTTTTGATTGCTGCCTTGCAGTAGGTCTGTAATCTCTGAGAGGTAAGATCTGAGTCTGAGAGGGAAGTCTGAAGAAAATATCTGCCATGTCACATGAGTCCTGTTCCAACAATGTACCTTCATTCAATGTCACATGAGTCCTGACAGGTCACGTGAGTCCAGTTATAACAATGTACCTTCATTCCATGTCACGTGAGTCCTGTCATAACAATGTACCTTCATTCCATGTCACGTGAGTCCTGTCATAACAATGTACCTTCATTCCATGTCACGTGGGTCCTGTTACAACAATGTACCTTCATTCCATGTCACGTGGGTCCTGTTGTAACAATTTACCTTCGTTCCATGTCACGTGGGTCCTGTTATAACAATGTACCTTCATTCCATGTCACGTGGGTCCTGTTCTAAAATGTGCCTTCATTTTAGGTCACGTGTGTCCTGTCATAACAATCTACCTTCATTCCATGTCACGTGAGTCTTGTTATAACAATATACCTTCATTCCATGTCATGTGAGTCCTGTTCTAAAATGTACCTTCATTCCATGTCAGTGAGTCCTGTTCTAAAATGTACCTTCATTCCATGTCAGTGAGTCCTGTTCTAAAATGTACCTTCATTCCATGTCAGTGAGTCCTGTTCTAAAATGTACCTTCATTCCATGTCACGTGAGTCCTGTCATGTCACGTGAGTCCTGTTATAACAATGTGCCTTCATTTTAGGTCACGTGTGTCCTGTTATGACAATGTACCTTCATTCAATGTCTCGTTAGTCCTTTAATAACATTGTACCTTCATTCTATGTCATGTGAATCCTGTAATTACAATGTACTTTTATTCCATGTCACTGGAAGAAGATATTCAAGTGTAAAACAGAGCTGGAAAAACCTAGCTGGAAGTTTCAGAAGAAAAAGGGTTCACTTCAACCTGACTATCTGGCTGGATATTAATCATATATAT
>JAOYSI010073303.1:0-36982 GCA_025775065.1 Hiodon alosoides
CTTTTCTGTGATACCACCTCAACCTACAGTAATTACCCCACATGGCATTTCCACAAGGTAAACGCGTAAACTGCAATCAGAGTGCAGTTCTGTTTCTGTGTAGATGATTTTGGACAGAAGGAAATATGAGATTCACTCCCATTACACTGGATCTCCTCTGACCACACCTGGCCCTCTCCTTTACCAAACACAGCCTTCCCCAGCACCTCCACAGGAATCCCACAGTCCAGCTCCCGACACACAACCTCTGCGTCCTGCAGGCCAAAGTCGGCATCACACACTGTGCCCCAGGTGATCCCATGCAGCACCTCTACTCTCTCAGAGCACAGGTGAGAACCGTTCACCAGTCTAGCTTCTCTATGACCTGAGGATAAAGGTGAGTTAAACATTTAATTGCGCAAGGTCCAAAGACCCCGAACTCCCGTGTATAATAACAGTGATAGAGAGAGAAGTATTTCAATTTGTTATTTTTGTTAAGAAAGTCCAGTCCAGATTTTTTTTGTGCCTGGTCTCATTTGTTCTTCCCCCCTACCAGACAGCTTAACACGTTAGAACACGTTAACACTTTATTCGACAGAGCGGATGGCATTGGGCCAGAACCTCTATGCAAGAATCTCTGTGCCAGTACTAGGAATCACTCATAGTTGATATTATTCAATTTAAAAAATATATATTCTGAACTGAAATTATTAAGAAATCTGTAAATTAATATATATAACCCCCCCCCAAAAAAACCAATGGGTTCTCAGAGTGGGCTGAGAACAGGTTCGAAAATTTGAGTACGTCTTCTGATTATATCAACATTGGAAACAACGCAGATAAAATAAGTTTCCGTTCTGACGCAAATACTGTACTGATGCTATACTGGAGTAATTTTCTACTTAAATGATCTACTTACAGAAAGGCTTATAATTATAATTATAAATATGAATTATAAATTCATTTAAAAGTAGGTTCTACTCATTACATTTTATTATCTTATTATAATTCTGATTTACTTCTTATTTAATTTAGCAGTAATTCATAACTAATTTAACACCAATTTGCCACTAAACCCCCAACCCCCAAAAATCTAGCATTGTTCACTGCTTATGAAGATGACTGAATTTAAGACAATTTTTTTTTTTTTACGACAAATACCGAAGAGCAGTTTGAATTTGGCAGACGTCAAATTAATGTATGTGAAAGTACTTTTACTTTGATACATCGCTATCAAGAAAATACACAATACTAATTGAACATATATCCTATCAAATTAACAGGTAAAACTGCTGTTATTTCAACAGTGTTTGATTTCTCATTAGATTCCCCATGTGCTCATTACCCTGAATGTAGATTGTCCCTCTGAATTCTGGAGCCTCTGCCCACCTGACCCTGTTCTCCTGCCTGTGAGTGGACCAGCAGAATAAGAGGCCGATTACGCTACTTACCAGCTCTGGTAATCGCTAACAGGGAGGAGAGGAGGAGAATGAGCAGGCAGCTCTCCATCTTCATCAGGACAAACAGACTCTCCTCAGAGCAAAGCTGAGCACCCAGCCTTCACCTCTGAGCTCTCTATGTGAGTGAGTGCCTGGGTACCATCCTGACCCCCTAGAGAGAGAATGTGCTCCCCCTAAACGCCAATCATGTTCAGTTTCCTTATGAACGCTCTGACAGGTAACAAACTAGAGCACACACTGTGGTTATATTCTTAAATTTATATAATAAAGCCTATTAATTGTTTCATTTCAGGTCCATAAATTCAAAACCGTCTTTTAGGACATCAGAAATATTAATGTTTAAACAGGATATATATATATCTCCAAGTCGTACCCCTTTTCAGATGTGGAGTGATCTGGTAAAGAAATTATTAGGTTATTCACTTATTACAAGACATCTTTATATGATATATTTTAGATACTTTCTCAAAACCAAATCCTAGACCTTGCTGCACTTGCTATGGTAGTTCAAATGTATAACCACTAGGTGCCACTTATAAAAGCTTGTTTTCAATTCTGCAGTCAAACCCAATTCTCTGTTTTTACCCCAGCCAAGCAATTAATCAACTTATTATTGCCCTATATTAACTAATCCAGTCTTCTTTTCTTACAGTATTGAAGTTGATGGGTAATAATTGAGCAATTTAAAAAGTACCAAAATGGAGGTTCTCCAGGACAAGTATGGTGAGGTGAGGAGGTTTTATGAGTTTCTTTTTCATCTTAATAATGAATTTTCAAACTCACTTCTATAAGCTACAATTCTCGCTTCTGACCACAAGGTGACATTTCCTTGATGTTTTTCTTGACAGTCTTATTTTGCTGGACTCATGTGGGACCGGACAAGTTAACACAAAAGGATCTTCATAATGAAAATGGCTTAGAACTGCTGAAAATGGGGAAAATGTTCATTATTCAAGCATAAGTTCAAATCAACCCTATTGCAAACAGAAGGACTCGCAGCTGGTTAATGACCAATTTTAACTGCTGCAAAAACATAGAACTACGTCTCCTCCTTGTTAAGACGGTTATTAAAATACATTTTTAACACTGTGGTTAAACAAAATATGACCAGCATGCTCCAGCTCTCTGGAGAAAAAATCTGAAAACTTTACTTTTTTATTTTACTAGGTTTCACTGCTCTGAATGTTCAGCCTTTCTTAATTTGTTTAGAAATACTGTGGGTTACAATGTCTGAAATTAGTAGGGTAAGTCAGTGCCTTCAAGTGGTTATCCTTATTCCAACAGGGTTTTTAAAGTCAATAGTTAGTTCCAAAAAGGTCCTTAATGGACCCCTCGAGTGGTATTACAGGCTAAGCGACAGGCTTACAGACACAGGGTCTGTGTTTCAAGCCCAGGTCAAGTCGCACCGTTCCCTCTTCCTCAACTGTCTAAAGCGTAAGGAACTGTTTTATACCAACTTTTTCAGAAGAGTATTTCTTTGCAACTCACTTAGCTCCCCCCAACCCCCACAGTATTTCTCAGGGCTAGATCAGCATCATCAGTACATTTTCAGATTCAGACTACATTATTAATGCATTAACACATTGTAAAAGCTTTTGTCGTGTCACAGTGTAAGAGGCTAAAATAAGGGTGTATTACATGGGAACATACACATTAAGATGTCAGAAGGGTAAAAAAAAAAAACAACCCAAAAACCTTTTCATTTGATTTTATTGATAAACACTAGACTACACATGGTACTATGTTCCTATACACATGCATTTGGAACATGTTTTTCCAGGAAGGAACTTATTTTGCAAACCGGCAGAGGAAAAACAACAAAGCAATATAAAATTTTAAAATTCTTAAAGACCAGTAACTCTAGTAACTGTGCCTTCCACAAAACAAAACGTAAGTAAGCAGTAAAAAAAAAAACGCAACGATTACACCAATATGGATCAACCCACCCCAAACACAGCCTTCACTGCTTAAGCCAACCAATCAGACCATCTTTTCAGGTTTCGTACATCACCGTTTATTGAACTTTCGTCAAACCTCAGTTAGAGCAGGCGACCCTAAACACAATCATCTTGGAGCCAAAGACGTCGGAATACTGGAGGAAGTCAATGGAAGAGTATGTGTAAAACCGAGTTCACCGCAAGTCTTCATTAGCGATAGCTAGGTTACATTTCCTATTATTACAACAACTGTAGTATGCCAACATACTGCAAGATGTTTTTGGGTGAGATACAGTCAGCAGTTGTTCAAAAAGCAAATTTACTGCACGCCGGCAACACAACCGTCAGACTCCATACTTCTTCCTCAGAGTTTTAACAGAATCGTCTTCCAAGCCAGCTTCACGGAGGTGAACAAATAAGTCTTCTAAAACTAAAATGCAAATAAAAAATAATAATAATCACAATCACAGAAAACAATGTTTTTATTTGACCTTGTTAATAGGTTTATTTCCTCTGGGAAAATCTTAGGGCTTGATACCATCAACTATTTAGTGACCATAATAATGATAATGTAGTGTGCAAATATTGTCCATTAAAATGTATATTTAAAGAGGGAGTGCACTAGTTCTTCAGTTTTTTTGGAAAGCTCAAACACCTGAACACTTTTATCCCTTGCAATATCACACAGGCTTTGTTGACTGAAGCGTGTGCAGCTGACAGGAGATATGTCCAAGAGAGGAATTAAAGGGTAGGTATGGATTAAAGCATGTGTATATTTACTGTACCTTTCTTTTCGGCAGAAGATATGAACATCACCGCCATGTCGAAGCGTCGCACGTTTGCCAGGCTCTTCAGGATCTCTAACAGGAGGGACGGCTCTTCATACCTAACACAGGCGAGTTCAAATGAAAGCGAGTTTAATACTGATTCACCAAACAACACAGAGGAATTGATTTCATTTATGGTAACACTAAGTTACATGATTTGCGTCATCAGATCCTATACCATCTCTCGCTGTAACGAGGCCAATGAATCACAAAAACAACATTTTTTGCATGGAGTTAAGCGAGCGCAGCTCTTACTTGATGTAGAAACTCTGAAACGTCTTAAGAAGCTGGTTGAGGATGTCTGGTTCCAGCGAGGTCTGAAATATCTTTGGGTAAGATTCTGGCTCTATTTGCTGAAATTCAAAGCAAAGCATGTGAAAAAGACTGTTGTCAAACAAGTACTTTAGTATTTCTGTGAATACCACCGCGCATGGCAGACGAAACTGAACTCCTATGCATTTCCACAAACTTGTGTACCTTAAAGTACTTGTAGATCATTTCAGGGTGATTCTTCAGCTTCCTCAAGTCAGCCTCCAGCTGGAAGCTGTTTGTTGGAAGTGGGGGGAGGGCAGCATCCTCTGATGAAGTTGGGGGGGGCATCTGCTGTTTGGCGATGTTTTCCTTCTTGCGTCTCACCACTTCAGTTCTGACACCACCCCCATCCAGGCCTCTGAAAAAACAATCGCTATGCTACCGTCCTTTACAAGACCAATAGTAGTACATACATAATATTAACTAGACCTGAACCCATGCTCATTGAAGGATATGATGCCAATGCGACTGCAAAACAGCAGACTGGATCCTGGACCACCAGCTACGGGTCGGAGGGACTAAGTGAAGTGTGCATCAACACTCGCTGTGCTGGGAAACTACAGCCCTTACTCGTGAGAAGGCTCTGCGGGGGAGGTTGAGATCTCCTCTATCTTCTGAATCTTAGCACAGGGAGAACAGCCCGGCGACGGGTTCCTCTCTTGGGTATGGCCTATGTCTATGACGGATGAGACTGTCCCTCCACATGCTGGACGAGCAGCCGCCACGGGAGCACTGTCAGAAAAGGCCACCTCTCTCCCAAATTCCTCGATGTCCATTCGCCTTAACGGTTTCTGAAGACAGAAAAAAGAAAAGAACTGCATCTAGAAAGTAAAACAAATTGCTACTACAAATCCCAGCTTTAATATGGATATATTTTTGTAGGCAACGGTGTGTAAACAAGCCTAAGTGGGAAAATTATTTATATGTCAGTCATTGCTAAATTATTTTTGGTCATTTAAATGAAACATAAATACCACATTGTGCACAATTTTAGTCATGCATGTAAACATAACAAAAAAACTGCTCTTCACTTTAAAATGTAATTTTTCAGAAACAAACCCACTGACCCAGTCCATATACACCACAAACCGGGTTCACTCACAGTTGATCGCAGGTGAGGGGGCTTGTTAATTGGCTGTACGGTTCTCTTTCCCCGACAGTCCATTTCCGGCTTTCCTGACATCAGACCCCTTTCGGCCATGGCCTTGAGTGGAAATAATATTACATTTGTCAGTGTTCTCTTTTATTAAAAATAAATAAAGAAAAATTCAGAACACATTCTCCCCGAACACACTAAGCAGATTGAGGGTTTTCAACTGCGGTTTGACAGCAGCCATACTGACGCGTACGTTAGTTATTTTTGTGAGCTCATTCATCGCCTGCTTGTTTCCAGGTTCCAGCTTCAGGAGCCACTCAAAGTCTGCAGGAGGAACATCATCAAATCATCACCCGTTTATTTTGTCCATTAATAATATTCGCAGTTAAGTACATCTGAAGTGCTGATACGCATCAGTCATGCCACCCTTACCCTCCTTTGCTCCTACAAGGTTTCCCAGTGCCACTCTGGCGGTTCCTCTCCTAGCGAAAGCCTTGGTGTAGGTGTTGTCCAGCGCTATGGCTTTACAGCAGTCGTCCTCCGCCTCCTTATATCTGCATAGCAAACCAAAATGTTGAATACAACTGACCTGCTACCAGCTGAGTATGCCTAGCATAGTCCCAATATTAAAGAGTAGAAACAGCGCGAGTGTGAACAGGGCGTTATTTCTACTTAGCCATTTAGCCAATGACCTTAAAAAGCTGAATAATCAGACATGACGGCAAAAGGAACTCTCGCTTGCCAATGATCAGGTCGGCTAGTTAAAGTGTAAACCCACCTACATTCAATCACAGTCAATGACAGACAACCACAAACTCCATTACAACAACAAGCATGCTATAGCTAACAAGGCAATACTACCGTCAGTAATACAAACAGTGGAAGTATACAGGGTGAGACAGTAGAACGTGTGTGCGTGCGCAGCAAACTAGCAGCACCCTTACTTCTCCAGCTTCAGGTAAGCCATGGCCCTGTTAGCAGGTAGAAGAACATTTGTGCCATCTGCCTCCATCCCCCTGGTGTAGCATTCCACAGCATCCTCATACTTCCCTTCCTTGAAGTAAGCATTTCCCTGTAACCGAGTGAGGTCCAGGACCAAACGATCAGATGGGAAGCTGCCATATATAACACTTAATATATATCTTAAAATGTCTTACAAAGCAAATCAGTATGATTATAGGACATCTCACGAGTAAACAATATGACTTATATCACTGTTGATAGTACAGAGAAAAGATACAGCAATAACTGTTCTTCACCAAAAATTCACTACCATCTAAATAAACCATTTCTGCAGGAAAATCCCTGGGAAGCCAATATTGCTCATTTCGTGCATTTAAAGCAGCAGGTATTTCATCAGCGGGAGGAGGAGACTAGGCTGGGAAGCTGAAACAAAGCCTCAGTGCTTGTAAATGGTTGAACGATCATATAACCATTTATGTGTACACCACAAGCAAATTCAAACAGACCTGCCTTTTAAAAATATAAGAGGATGTGGTTACATCCAAGTGAGTTGGCTTTTTCATATGGCACACAGCTTGTGATGGACACATACCAGATCCTTCTGCATGACAGCCTGTTGCCTTCCTTGCTGCTCTCTGATTTGATGAGCTGGCTGGTCTTTTTCAGCCGTTTCCTCTCTGCTCACGCTCAGTTCCTGTGAGGCCAATCGGAAACGGTGGGATTAAATGTGAAAGTGTGATTCAAAAACGACAAACTAATGACAACTGCAAGTGAGAAAGTGCATGCATACCTCCTTTATTTTCTTCAGCTCATTCTGTGCATCAGGGTTTTCCGGATCCAGCTTCAGAACCATTTCATAATCTGACCATTTGGAAGGGGGGGAAAAAAACACTTAACATATACATTTAAATAATATATAAGCATTCTAATAGGCTTTTCCCATTTCTTGAAACTGCATTGCCATTTCTTCTTTTTAAAATCTCTGAAATACATTTAGCATTAGCCTTTTTAAAGATGACAGCTGAACAAAGTTTGTCATACAACAACACACCTTCATGTGCAAGGTCAAATTTTTTCAGGGCAAAGCGAGCCGCTCCTCTCCGGGCGTAGGCCTTGATGTAGTTACGGTCCAAAGCGATGGCCAAGTTGCAATCGGATTCAGCAACAGCAAATCTACAAAAGCACAACAAAAAGTTATAGGTGGAATAACTCATATCAACAATGTAAACATTTTTTTTTATCCTTCCGCAGTATCCAACTTTTACCACATTTATAAGAACAGATTTTTTTAAATTGCAAGCCATTTAAATTTAAAAATTTGAAGGGGTTTTCTTCAAAAATAAATGCAGCTACAAATGGAGACGAGACTTTTTGTTCAATCCAATATATGCACTGATGGTACTGCAAACTGACGCAGAGAGAAAAATCAGGGTTTTGAGAACTGCTCAACTCCCTCACGATAAGACCACATTCACGCCACAGACGACCACAAACTTTTTTAATCTGAAGAAACAAGCTGCGCGATTTGTCGGCAGAACCGGACTGTAAGGATCAGCACTCATGCCTCTGGTGTAACAGTCAATGGCCTCATCATACTTCCCCTCTTTAAAGAGCCCATTGCCCTGAGAGGACACAAAGAAAAAGAAAGATCACTGTACTTGCATGTCAGAATTATGAAACAGATTTCAAATGTAACAGATCTCTTTACGCAGTTATTTCTATTTCGATATTTGTTTAAAGGAGAGTAAAAATAACAAAATAAAATGAACATACTTTCTCCTTTTCAGCAAGACTTTGGTCTCGGTCAATGGGGACTACCGTGTCTTCAGGATCCGACTCATTGGACTCAGATGGACTAGCCTCTTTGTCCACCATCTCTAGAGCCTTGTCCTAATATTCAGAAGTGATTTAATTATTGGGTGTTAAAAAAATGCCATGGAATAAATTAATCCGGTAAAGACACCGTTCTGTGACAGGTTTTGTAAGAAACCCTATAAGAAATGACCAACGTCAATGCAGACTGTCTAATGCGATTAGCTGTCCAATAAGAAATATAATAACTTGAAAGTTAATGCAGAGTTAACGTTCAGTGCAGCTTCTAAGCACAACAGTACTAAATTTACAACGAATATTGAAGGGTTATGTAGGTCTTAACGTGCAATGCACGCCAACTGTAATTGGAAAAAACTTGTCTAAAAATACATTTATCAGGAAAGAATCCGACATTTACCACATCAAATTTCTCCCATGACCGATAATCATAGGATTTTATTCTTGATTCTTTACTCTCCTCATCCTTCGAATTTGTGGCAGCCACATCAGTTTTCGATTTCTTCGTCTTCTTCTTTCTGAAATCTTTGTTCCGGATAGGTGGTAAACTTTGCTAAATCAAAGGAGAATATAGAAGGCGATTAAAGGATTTCTCCTAAATTTTCAGTGGAGGCAACTAGACACCAAGTACTCAAGTTCCACTATACTGTAAATACATTATTTCAGAACACGTTGTATTTATGTAGTTTTTGCTATACTTTAATTACCTCAAAATATAAAACTTAAGAATAAGTAGTATATCATACTCTTCTGGAATGTATGATGACAACATGATACATCTTATTCATTACCATCCTGGGAGTAAATTCGCCCGCAGCAGTTAACAAAACAATGGACGGCGAAAGCGTTTGACCGTTACAGAGTTGAGTTTAATCTAAACTTACTTGTTGAATTTCCGCAGCATTGCCAAATCTTAGTAGTTCATCTTTCTTCTTGATGTCGGTTGTCCAACTGTCAAGTTCTCTCATAAAGTCGTGTAGCTCCTCTGTATTTTGCCGCATTTGCAACTGTAGTTCGATGGCTTTATTTCCACTTGACATTCTAGTCTAAACGAACACATTTTTTTATACATGATTTAAAGAACGTATTTTGGTTTATATACAATTGAGCAGATACCCACCATTCTAATAAACTGTCATTGTAGGTTTGCGTATATCTTATCAGATGCAGCTAATTGGTAAATCTAACACTTACAAAGTTAACTAACATGCACAATTACGCCGATGAAGCTAGCTAACTAAACTGAAAACCCGCATCAAGCTGTAAGTCAATTTATGACCCTAACGAACAGTTTGCAGTCTTGAATATCAAATACCTCTTAAAGTTTCCCTCGGTAAAGGTGAAATGTAACGTGAACGAATAAATGGCGTAAAATAAAGATTAGTGGGTGAATTAAAATACCACTCT
The DNA here is from genome assembly GCA_025775065.1 of Hiodon alosoides. Taxonomy (NCBI): domain Eukaryota; kingdom Metazoa; phylum Chordata; class Actinopteri; order Hiodontiformes; family Hiodontidae; genus Hiodon; species Hiodon alosoides. The sequence goes on from JAOYSI010073303.1 coordinate 9,812, forward strand.
CACATTACTGCGTGTTGCTTGGTGTACAGCGCCATGGCAGCACAGTCGCGTCGTTTGCGTATTACTAACCAATCATGATTGCAGATCGCACAGCACGCCGCGAGCGAAAGGTTGCTGCAGTTAAAGGTAAAGTGTGAAACAAATTCAGTTAGAACTACCCTCAGCGGTAACTATAAAAATAAAAGACCAGTCATCCTTCTACATATTTTTGCCGATGCCTCTTTGAAACGCATTCTCTCAAACGACATACATTATCTTAATAGCTACATTTCCTAAGTAAACTATAAGAAAATATTTCGAACCATAAAGAGTTAACATCATCGACCTTTTACCTTTAACCCTTGGCACGCTGTGAGCGTAATAGAACATGATCTAGTAGAAGCAAGGTTAGTAGTAAATAGGCTACTTGACGCATAGTTGACAACTGCATTGCTAATGGATCAAACCAAAGAACAAGAAGAGGATTATGGTTACAATTTATTCCCGGAGAGGAAAGCTGCGAGATTCAAAAAAGGATCGATTGGAGAAAGCTTGTTCACTTTCCACCACAAATGTCAAGTCATGCTTCATTTTGCGTTGGAGACGAGTATGTTTTCGCTAATTTGGCTAGCTAGACTTATAATCAGAATACGTTATATATTGCTACGTTTGATAGTTCAAATAAAGAACTATTGTCGAGTCTCTATTGTCAATGTCAATAGATAACAACGACCTCTATGTAAGATCGCTAACGTTCCCTGGCTAACTAGAAATGCCAGAACAAATTATTGTCGCTACTAATACAAACAATATGCCAAAGTAACATAGATTCTCGTCCCCATAGGTCCCTTTACAAAACTACTTCTTGATGCAATGAAAAGTTCTGGATGGTATGTATTTAGTTAAAAGGTTGTGTAATCGTCAATTATCAAGTTAAAGTTACTTTGCTAGGCGGCTAGTAAAATTAATTGCAGGTCGTATCACCCAGCGTGCTCGACAGCCAGTATATGTAAGGATAATTTCTTAACAGGCGCTGCACAGGTCGTGTTAACTTCAACCCATATATTTAGGCCCATAGGACGACATACCTCTCTCTGTAATGCTATAATGTTCATTTGTGTGTACCTCATAGGTGGAGTTAGGCTATTTTATAAGTTCATTTTCTTTTCAGCAACGTTTACAAAGACAGGCATTTTTCTTGCGAAGACTGTGATGGAACTGTCAGCGGTGGTTTTGACGCTACTTCCTCCCAAGTAAGGGAAAAAGCTTAAAAGCCATTTCCTTTATTTTATAAATCCAAAAACTGTAAACTGTAACTGTTAACCCACCATATTGCAAATGTACTGTAATACTTTTATGCTGTTTACCCTCAATTGCAGATTGTTTTGTGCCAGAATAACATACGCCAGCAGTCCCACATGAACAGAGTGGTCACGCATGAACTGGTCCATGCCTATGATCATTGCAGAGCCCATGTTGACTGGTTCAACAATTTAAAGCATTTAGCCTGCTCAGAGGTGAGATATATATATATATAGGTTGTTTTATACTATTTAAAAGCTGGCGTATTTACGTTTACGGATGTTCTTATTTAGTTCTTTAGTTTTTGATTGGTAGTCTAAAATCCTAAATAATAATGGAAATCTTTCCGTGCGTGTTATGTCATATGTAGTGCAATTTGGTTTGGGCGGAGTAATTGGAAAACGTACATAGTGTAAAAAATGAGCGCAGTGACCAGTGAGCTGTGGTTTTGCTTGTGCGTTTCAGGTTCGTGCTGCCAACCTCAGTGGAGACTGCACCTTCGGCAATGAGCTGTCCAGGCTAAACTTTGGTCTCAAGGAACATCATCAGGTAATACTGAAGAAAGACCTGCGTCACACTTGCTTTTAGGTGTTGGGAAGCCTTTAAATTCCCACATGATCTACAGGTGATTGTCTGTGTTGGTTTGTTTTCAGCTACTGCAAAATGTCCGTATTAAGGGTATTTACAGATGTTTGCTTCCAATCAGCCTATGTGGCATCTTCACATTGAGACAAACAAAGACACTGTCCTTATCAATACGGAGCAGGTTAAGGATTGGAAAAAAACACTGCAAAAATTTTTCTGAGTGAAATAAGTGGCTTGCGTGGGATTACGGTTCATTTCTTCATTCCTTTTCCTGGCTGCAGTAAATGGTTAACAGGACGGGTCTCTCTCTCCCTGCGGCAGGAGTGCGTGCGCGACCGAGCTACGCGGTCCGTCTTGGCCGTGCGGAAGGTGAGTCCGGAAGAAGCAAAGAGGGCGGTGGACGAGGTCTTCGACAGCTGCTTCAACGACCTCGCGCCCTTTGGCCGCGTCCCACACAGCAAAGACGACGCGCGCTTCGCGCACAGAGATTTCCAAAATCGAGACCGGTATCGGATGAACTTATGAGAAAAGATATGGTTAAGTGTGTATGTACACCCAGACACATATGTTTTCAAAAGGTGCTCGTGTGCAAATAACTGGATGTCTCGGCTTCTGTAACTACCAGAAAAGTGTGTGATTTTTATGATGGTTCAAAGGAGAGGGAAGACTGGCTTGCGGTGCAATACGCATTTTCTGATGTTACAGCTGTTTTATTTGATAATGCGATGTCTTGTACCGTTTTCATTACAGGAATAATTAAATGAAAAGGGACCCTTTTTTTGAAAGGAGCTTTTGATAGCTGTCATGTCTGAACTTAAGTCTGTATGTACATGCTTGAGAACTGAGAGGGTTCTGTAACCAGACTTAAGTGTGATTAACATGTTATTTTCTTAGTAAATGCCTTTATCTAAGTAGGCAAATTCTCATAAAAAAGCAGACAATATGGCACTCATGGACTCCTTTCTGCACACAGACCAACAAACTGTCATATGTAGTGACTGCTGAGTATGTGCGTCTATACCTTTCAACCCTTCACCTGGAGGCTCCTTGAGAAAAGGTAACCAGGTGGTCTATGGTGCTAGATCTTTTTGCAGTTTTACTTTACCTGTCCTAAAATATCTGCAGCGTATTTTTTACATAATTCTGCGAAAGGACTATATCAAATAAAGGTTGATTGTAGTATTTGCAGGCAAGATTCGGTTAAATAAATCAATGTTGGTTTTAAACAGCAGAGGGCGCTGTCTGTCTAAAAACAAATGAAAGACATTGCCTTTTCTCGGATGTTGAGAATCTCTTCCCTAATCAAACTAAGTACTTACGGCAGTCAACACCACTTTTAGAAATCACCTCCAGGCATTACTCAAAAACAGGATTACCACTTAAATGTAATCAAAAGCAACATTTTTCAAAAAGTTATAATCAGTAGTAAACCTTGCAAAGTCATTCTCATATTTTAAAATGTGTATTTTTAGATTCTAAAGGATTCCATGCAAAATTATAAACATAACAGGAAAAGTTTAAATGCACTATACATTTTCATTGCTTTTCTGAACACTAACTTCAGAAATAATCAGGCTTTACAGAAGTCAAGAGGAGAATATCCTCATTAGATAAGCGTGTTATACATTCGTTTTCTACTTAATCTTTTAAAGACCTAATGCTTCAGAAATTAAATTTTGAAAAGTAGCCAATATCGTTCTATTTTTTAAACCGGGACAGTCATACACACTTGATCTTCACTAGAGTTAATGATAATCCCAATAAGCTTCTCATCCGTGCCACGCCTGTACAAGGTTATAATGAACTCTATGCTATGTAGATGCACGCTGTCTTGACAAGCCTATTTAAAAACAGCCCTAGCTGGGACTGGCTGCTGTACACAGATGTGTTATATTACCAATATGTACAGAAGGAGCTAGTGTGTATAAGATTGTATAGAACGTGTGTGTATATACGTGATAGGCTGCACCGATTTCTGCCTTAACTGTGGGTGGACTAATTCAGTAGATTATAAATAATGTAGTGAGAATGGATGAGAATGCTTCATGACATTTATCAAGGACCGGGGTCTACCTACATGGCAGTTTGTTTTTGGAACGGGACACCGGACACTGGAGCGGCCATATGGTCTCCCATCCTCATTGAGCTTGTTATACTGTACCCGTCCTGCAATCTCCCGCCTCTGTTCAGCAGCTTGCTGGTTTAACAGCAAAAAGGCATCATGGTTGATCTGATTTTTATCCTTAAATAGTCTACTGTCCATGCACACTATTACGGAAAAGCGCGCCTGTCATTCTTAGAAGAGCTCAAATACGGTCCCAACGTGTAAATGGACTAGTTCTTTACTTGTGTGCATAAATTCTCACAAATGGTACCAACAGAAAACCCCGCACATCAATCATATCCATCAGCTAGGTCAAGGCGCAACGAAAAGCCAATACTGGCTCCTCAGGTCAGCACATTTTCAAAATGCAGAGCAAAAATAAAATAAAAAATTGTGCTTATGTCTGATGTAAAAGCAATTATTTCTTGCACATGGAACCAAATGATTTCTCTGTCGATATCTTTTACTATTTCTTCATAACCTGAGGTTGCAGTTGACATCTCCAATTTGTTATTCCCCGCCAGACCTATATGATTAGAATGTATGAAACTTCAGCAACTTAATTGGTTGGCTGAAAGTCAAGCAGCAAGCGTTCCCTTTCGAGTTTCCAACTTTAACCGTAAAATATCATTTGTGACGTTTTTATGAGACATTAGCACTCTGGGAATTTGTTATCCATCTGCTCAGATTAACAAAATAAAGTTAGGTGAAAAATAGCTCCATATTGTCCCCTTCACCCACAGACGAAAATATGGCTTTTGGGGGCTATCACAAAGGGTGCAGCCATTCCAATCAGAAATGTAATTAGAAAATACGGGGGGGTTGGATATAATTCTGCATTTGTCTTTCATGTACATAATTCTTATTACCATCGTTGGGACGCAATAAATCTTATATCAGATCAGACAACAAAAGACGAGTGGGGAAAGAAGATTACATTATTCAAGGAAGCTTAGTGGAATTACATCTTCCCAGCTAACAGATTAATATGGGTTAAAAACAATTTAAGAGAAGACCAACCACGTTATTCAGCTGCACATTAAAATAAATGCATTTAATTTTTTTAAATTACTGTCTTTAAGATTTAATAATGACTAACAGTTTGTGTGTATGTTAATAATCACAGTGGGTGTCAAATTGTGTTTCTTATTGTGTTGTAGGACAAGTTATTAATTGTGAATGACCAGCATGGTCACTACAATGGGACTACAATGAATTATGTTCTTTTTTGGACATTAGTTCCTTCCTATGAGCAAATGTATATATCAACCAGCGGCTAGGTAAAAATTCTGTCCAAACACAGATACCACAGGATCAGATTGTTGGTTGCAGTTTAAAAGTAATTACACAAGCACACTTCATTTGTACTACAGAGAAACTATTTTCCCTGCATAATTTCCAAACTACTATACATCTGTTACCTTTGCAAGATAACAGTATATTGGAACTAACGAAATTAATATCCTTTTTAACTACCCAAATATTGATAATTTCTCCTAGTTCTCTCTCTAAGACTATACCACATTAATTTTGCAGCAAAATGTCCACCACAAACCAGTGTATAACTACAATACAAAAAAACTAAAAACTAATTTAGCTATCAGTAAATAAGCAAAAAGTATGTTTCACATTCAATTAAGTACAATCAATAGCAGCACAGAACAATATGTGATTAGAATACTTTATTAAGTTGGACCTTTTACTTGCGGCATCAGCCGAAATAAGTTTGGATCAACTGCTAAATTGAAATTGAGGTCCTAAAAATAGCAGGAAACTGGTTGATGGTTAATGTCAAGGTGTAAATTAGCATTAAACAGTCTTTTTGGAGCATGACCTATCTGGCATCATAAATAACATTAAAAAATCAGTAGGCTTCAGTTGATATACTTAACAATTCTTTCACTGCTAATTAAAGAAATTGTATTATTCACAGCAGAGTCTCAGCAAAGGGCAAGTGCCCGAGTGGATAATTAATTTCACAGCAAGTAACCAATCTAATGGGCACTTAGAGGGCTGGTTTAAAATTAATTAAAACGAATTAATTATGTCTGTAAGGAATTTGAATTTAGAAGGTCTTTACCTTCTAGTAAATTACCCGTCTTTTTTGGTGTTATACTTGCAATTCAAGTATAGCTACCAAGAATGTGCCAACTGATCTGGGAATCAATAAATCTAGTATATAATTCAATATTAAAATAAAAATGGTGATCTTCATTTGTTTTATATCACAAAAGTATAGACACTGGGTAAAATAAACGACATCATTACAGGGCCATAAGTGACTAATGTTAACAGTTAAGTTCGGAAAGCAAAACTGTTGTAATTAACAATTCAAATCGCTGCGTTTCACACCCTGATTGAAGACCTTTCGCAAACACAAATTACAGGTCAGTGTAAAGCCCTCATAACTTCGCTCCTGATACTGGATTGTTATAAAGTAATGAACAAAAGCTCTTATTCCTCCCCGCGGAAATGCACATCAATGTGTAAAGACAGCTCGCAACAACAGGTAATTTCTAAACAAGATGAAAGAGATTTCCATAAAAGAGTTCGAGCGGATTGTTGGCATTCGTGGAGAAAGCACCAACTTCTCTTCATTAAAGGTTCGTCGGCGCCGAACATTCATTCAGGAAACGCTTGGCACTAATTCGATGTTTTGCATAACCATTGCCCAGTATTTCGAGGGAGGAAATGCATGTTCTTCCCCGATGTGTGCTCATTAATTAATATTTTTTCCCCTCCAAAACCGTGCAATAAATCTAGTAAAAGCTGACACAATGTACTCAAGTCGAAAGCTTTGTGATCACTGAAATAAAAAATATTTACATTAAATGATCTGTTCACTAAACAAAACATGTACATTGATGTATAATTTTATATATTTATTTTTTAAATTGATGAATACAATTCAACAGCCGATGGAAAACTTGTCATTCAGGATTTTGTCCACTTGAGGGCAGTAATGATTGTCTGTATGAAATGGTCAATTCATTTATTTATAACTTTTTATTTTTTTCTCTTCTCTTTCTAAATTGCAATTCATTCTACTATGCCATTAACACCAGAGCCTGGACCAGCAGCTGGGTGGTGTGTAGGTGGTGGGAAAAGGTCAGATCCTTCAGATGTCAGCCAGTTAGAACAGACAGGTACAGGACAGAACGGAGACGTAGCAGGGAAATGGTCATGCAGAGAGCCGTCAAGGCAGTACTCCCCAGAGACAGCGGAGGGGAATATCTTGTCTACGAAGAACAACATATCTCACTTGATAAGGCCCAGCTTGTTTGAGGGGAACACCCAGGAAGTGATCTGGGAGTTCCAAAGAAATGACAAGACAAGGAAATTCTAGAACAATTTTCTTCCATCCAATTAATGTCTAATAAGTGCTCATGCAAAATAAAAATTCTTGGAATTCCAGAACCACTTCTCTAAATCCCAGAGTCACTCAAAGTACAGTGAACACAGTAGCCAACTTAAAGAGTGGGACTTGGATATTGTGCCACCAGGCTACAGAGGAAATAGATATTCACGCACATTCAAACAATAGCAAAGGAAACGAGGGGTGGCTTTTGAAGGTGGCTCATGTCTGACAGTAAATGACAAGTAAGGCAAAAAGATTACTTGGGGTCTGGGGGGAGGGGTCCCTTGTGAGTCCATTTACAGAACGCTAAAGTGTTAGCCATGCGTTGTTTCTCGAAGTCTGTCCCATCTCCCAGACCTGTCACACTCCTGTGCACTGTACCCTGCAGCGCGGCACATGTATCGGTTCAGGGATTCTGGAGTCTGCCCTGAAACAAAGAGTATAAAAAGAAGCAGGGGCTGCTAGGAGGTGGCCATTTTGTGATGGCATATTCAATGGTAATGGTAATGGCAATGGCAAAGCACAACATAATTTCATACGAGTCAAGCTTTCCCAGGACACCACAGTCTTGTTCATGCTCTACCTTTGCACATTACGTTGTTATTGTGTTGCCGAGCAGATTATATTCATACAGTTGTATTTGGTTAACTATTGTCATGACAAATCCAACTCCTTGAAACTACACCAGGCGCAGGCCATAAAAACAAAGACAAAAAACAAAAAAATCAGTGTCTGGTTATCAAATATGAGTATTTGCTAATAAACCTTTCTGGGAATTCTGGGAAGTGTAGTTTGCATAATAAAATGTCAATGTCAAACTAGGCAAAAAGTTAGTATGAAATTGTTTTATTTGAATTAATGTGTAACTTTAGGACATCGTACGCACATAGCTACCTAAAGAATGTTCTTTTCACAGACTTTTCCTGTAAATCACTAAACAGATCTATTCAGAAGTGCTTTGCCTCATTTGATTCCATCCAAACTCTAAACACCACTCAGCAATTTTGTAAAGTTTGTCTGGCGTAGTGGAACCACATATCCATTTAAACACCGCTTTCTAATTGCAGTTTCTTTATGTTCATTAACCTCGGCTGGCCTCAAATCCACAGGGGGTTCATTATCCAGGAGGTGCGCGAGAAGACGACCCCGTTTTCAACTTCGGAGGAAACGATTTTGACCTCGACTGTGATCGTGTCGTATTCCAGACTCGTTAACGGAGGACTGGAACGATGCAGCGAACAAAACTCGCTGCTGCTGTCAATTTTTACATCAAATGCGTCTTTAAATATTTATTTGCACAGGGGTGATTAAAAAAGACTGCCGCCACCTCAAACACTGTCAATGCCATAATGAATGCCATGCCCAATTATCTGATGCACAAAGAATCTCAGGACTCCGCCCCTTTGTGCTAACACATAGCCCATAGTAATTGGACTGAAATGCAATAAAGTTTAATTAAACTAAACTAAACTGAAAGAAAAACAACAATTGTATAATGTCAATAATAATCCAATGTCAACGCTAAAAACCAACATCCTGGTTCCTGGCTCAGAGAGTTAAGGTGCCCGCAGGAGCACAGATAAGGCAAGTTTAAATCCGGATCATGTCACTGCCGTTTGGGACTGAGAGTCCCTGATTAAAGGCAGACAAATGGCGCCCTCTGGGGGTGGGAGGGATGGAGTCAGTAGGGGAGCTCTTGGCTCCATGCTAACAGAGACCCTAGATGTGGCAGCAGTGGTGTAGCCAATAGCTGGCCTGGTTGGGACATGCAAATAATGGGACATACGAATAATGAGCCATCCAGGCCCATCCAATAGCGGCCTCTAAATTCCTTGAAATGATATATTTTGAATAACAGTCATTGAACTGCTAAAAAGTTCTGGGTACTGATGAATTAGTTAAATGTGACAGTTAATGTATATGTATATATAGGAACAATGACTTCTGATTCAAGTGCAGCTGGTTTTAGATCTGCGACAGTCTAAGATCAAATTACCGTCAGCATCTGAAGAAGAAACCAAGTAATGGTTTGCAAATTAGAAGGGAACTAAATAAATATTCATTTAAAAACGGAAAACGGAAAAAATGACTGAATCGAAACACTAAATAAATATTTGGTTTTAGTCTGATGGGACCTCCTCTGACAGATTACAACAGCAGATGTTTGCAATGGTGATAATACCCAGTCATGGTCCCATTCACCTCATGGCATCATCTCGTTAGTTTGATTACCACATGTTTACTGTAAATCATGCTTGTATTTTAAGTCTATTTTTTGAGGGGGAAGGGGGCTACAGAGTTCACATTATGTGACCGTCGCCGAGTCTCTATTTAACAAAAGTTCTTCTGCACCGCTGTACTCAAACGTCTTCTAAGAGTCGAAGCATACCGATATTCTCTCACCGACCTGATTTTAAAGCCCCCACATGAATGTGTCGCTGAAGGCAGTTTCTGCTAACTGCAGCGCTGCGGTTTAAGAAGAATCCCCATGCAGTTCCACAAGCCGATGTCCAATCAGGGAGAGTAGGAAGCAGAAGAGCTAATTATGCGTGAACGCAGAATTCCAGGTTAATCAAAATAACGGGCCTCTGTTCATTGATTATGAAAGAGTTCCTGTGATGTAGGAGTTTACTTACTTGGTAGGAAAACTACACATATGTACCTAACGGAAAGGGGTTACCTGAAGTTAAACCTATTGAAACCTTTTCATCCATACACATTATACTGAAGAAAAGTGAAGACAATACACGAGTCAGCTCAGCATTTGTTTTGCCAGAGACACTTGAGAGTGTGATTGACAGTTGGTGGTCATTAGCATCACTATGCACAATGCCACGCAGATAACAAGAAAAATGCAAATACAAATATTTGCAAAAGCTTCTAAATACCCGGGGCGATTCTGCTCCGATGGAGAGCGTCCCCTTTTCTCAAAGACAACTGATCGAATGATTGCGCCTGATCTAGGTCCTTCACCCTCTAGCCTCCTTGCCAAATGATATCATGCAAACACGGCAATGTAATACCAACCATATGTGTTGGACTTTGATGTTCTGACTATTCAGAAACGAGGCCAATGCTTTTTTTTTTTTTTTAATGCTTGCTTGATTTATTTTTTTGTGATTGGACCAAATGTTCCCACAGTTGGAAATGTTATTTAAGGACTTTTTCCTCCTCTGAAAACCTCGGCGTTCACAGCTGAGTGCCCGGCGCATACTTTCTCACTTAACTGTGGCCTCCTCCCTCCCTCCACCCACCAAGGCTCCTCCTCCCTGCAGTTAAACCCTTTGTAATGGAAAATGCAGCTGCTTGCAAGATTGTTTTAAATTGAAATCGTATTCACGCTCTATCAGTCCCGAGCACTGCAAAGGCAAGGGAGGGGAGGTGTAGCACAGAAACAAATTGTCCCGTGTCCTGTATTAGTGAAGACCCTTGCTTGAGCCATCAGGACAGGGTCACACACACTAGCTTTTCCCCATTCCCTTTTCTCTATTTATATGTCTGAACTGCTTTGTGGGCGTCAAAACGATTGCCGTAACCATGCAAAAGTGATTTAAACGTGCATTCCATTTTGACTGATGCAATATGGTCTGCATATGTGTGCCTGGTAATTACACTTTGAAAGCCTTGGAATCCGCTTTTGATGTGCGTCGAGTCTGACTTTAAAGTATCAGACCTCCCGGAGCCATCTGGGATTAAAAGATGTTCACCCAATCCCACACAGCAAGCCAACATTGGCGACCTCGGCGAAAGATGCTGCTCGAGTGCCGCTAAACGGCGCTGGTCGCCTTTGGGTGAATAAGGGCACGTGCCTGCGATGTCCGCGCAGTTCTGATGCAGCCAAACGGACTCACCAGAGCAGAAGTCTCTGGGCTGCTGGGTACTACCACGTGATCGCCTGGAGGTTGGCCTTCCTTGAGCGGAGCACAATGCAACAAAACCAGCAGGCCCAATAGAAATTCTTTCACTAACTGCTAAGTGTTCATGTTTAAGTGCTTACTTGGAACCATAATGTCAAACAACCCATCTGTCATTCACTCATATCTTTAGTTGGCCAGTTTGTTGCGCAACGGAATAGCACGTTTTATATATATACATTTATATATAATGTTGTAGGACAGCAGAATAAATAGTGCACAGTCAAGCTTTACCAGACCCATTTCTCCCATCACTCTTAAGAGAAATAGAATTCAGTTGAAAAAATATTCTTTTGAGTAGAAATAGAAATATATGGCTTTATTTTACTAAAGTAAAAAAAAAGGATTCCTGGGCTTCCTTTGGCAATTAGTGTCAGAAATGTATATATAGTATTATAATTAAATTGACATAGGGAAAAATATAAATTGTATATACGTTTTAATAAACATCATTGTGCAGTGCTCGGAAGACCCTGCTACACAGTACTGAAGAGAAGGGGCGTGATTAAATGAACTGCGGTTCATTGAGATGTTGCTGCTAGTTCCCATGGGGCCTGTAACAAAGTTGTTCTATTCACTCCCAAAATCCCCACTGAGAATGATCACTGCAAGTCCTCAACGGAGAGCTGACGACAAAGGCCTGAACGCGCAGATTACATTAAGCGGGCATTGCAATGTTTTCCTGAAGTTTCTCAACGTCTTCCAGACATTGACAAACTGTTGGCGCGGAGGATAATCGCTGGACATTGTCTGCTGGATTTCCAAAATAAAAGCAGGATTATTAAACGATTATAGTATCTGTGCTCGCTAAAACCGGAAAAGACTCACGCCGGTGATGGAAATCTTTCGCATCTGTCTGAGAAAGTGCATTAAGATCAATCCTACCCAGAAGGTAGAAGGTAAATGTCAGACACATCAATGTAGAACCTTGAAGGGTTAGTTTTGAACACATTGACCAACTCATTAAGACATTAGTGGCGGTATTAAAATTAGTCACACCGGTGAAAATTACCACGCAACGTATAATTTACATTCTTCTGGAATGGCCTCATAATGCCCAGCTCCCAATGCTGAAACCCCTTTAGAGTAACTAGTGTTCAACATGAACACGCCATCGATGGCACAGTGCGTTAAACAGCTCAACAGGAGTTTGAAAAATCGGGATAAAGAGCATCGGTGGAGGTGGTGAAAGGAATTTCAACCCCCACCCTCTCTGCTGTGGGCTCAGTCACCACACACACAAAAACAGTGTTGCTGGAGCTGTTGTGTTCGCCGGGTTTCAAATTACCAGTTTCCTTATGTCAACAAAAAGCAGGACAAGTCGCTGCAAATGACTCTCCTCGCGCTTCTCAGTGAGCCGCTTGCACCTTCAAAAACATTCTGGCGTCACCTCACCTGCCGCAGTAACAAGGCAAGCTGTTAGTGGCGCATTTTCAAGTAAAACGCTGTGCGAGCCATGCTACTTTGCGAGCTAAGCACCAGTCATTAAGCCAAAACTGGAATAATTTGACTTTCACCTTGTGGTTAATTATTATTACTTTCTAAAAAGGTGGGGGGGGGGGGGGTTGCTGAAACATTAACAGAAGATGTAAAAAAAAAAAAAGAGAAGATAATCATTTATCAAGTCAGAGGCACAAATTAAGTAACGTAATCTAATAACGAAAATCCCTGTTGACTTGAGATGCCTTCCAATTAGAAAAGGAAAAACGACAAACTCGGATTCATTTGCAAAACCTCACCGAATCCTGCCTGCGTTCTCAGGAGACCCTCTGTGTCGTAACGGGCGATACGGTTCTCCAGGCCGCCAGCATGGGCGGACTACGCTCCGTCGAAGGCGCTTGTGTCCCGGGGGCTCCAGGAACAACCCGGTAGGGGCTGAAGTGGGGGGCCTCGTTTCCATGTGGCGATGGAAACGGAGCAGACACCCAGAAGGCCAAGGCTGCTTTCATGGCGCTCAGCTCAACTGTTCACAGATGCCCAATGCCAGGGGCAGGTGTTACCTAGCAGGGAAAGTGAATTGGGGGCAAATCGCACTCCGCTTACGTGCTTGGGATGCATGAAAACTTAAGCCATAATGTGACAAACCCTGCCAACAGTTCACTGGTCTCATGACCCAATACAATATCTAGCAGTTAACTGTGGGTGAATACTAGAGGTGCACTGAAATCCGTATATGGATTGTCATTTCCCCCCAAAAAATAAAAACTTCTTAAAACAAACCGCAGTCCTGACTCTTGCTTGAGACCATTTAAAAGTAATAAAAAAAAAGTGCTACAGTTAGCAGAAAAAAAATAAATAGCTGCAGGCCCTTTCAAGTTGGTGTTATCAGTGAACGGAAAGCGAGAAGAGTCTAGGTGCTTGAAGACATCCGATTCGCTTTTCCAGTCACGCCTCCAATTAAGCGTAAGAGTCTGGGGCCGGAGTGGGGTGGGGTGAAGCCCCTTGATCCTCGTGGCCGGGGCACTGTGAACGCTACAGAAGAACGAGGAGCGCTGAAATTAGTCGCGGCAGAGGCTGGAGCCGGGGGAGAGAGAGTGAGCATGAAGTCAGCATGTGTGTTTTATTTACTGCAACCCCCCCGCCCATTCCCTCGGTCCCACCTGTGCTGACATGGCTGGGAGTTTACAATGGTCCCGAAAGAGTTACAAACAGCGCCTCTGAAATTCCAGGTTTTATGGGCCCGCATTATTGTGGAACATTTGTCAAACAGCCAGTCGCCCCGGCAGGCCAGCCCATGATTTATTGCAACATCTGCAAGTTGAAAAGTGCCTGGATCTGCTTTTAACCATTTCGGCCTCTTGGTTCAATAGTCGCAATAAGGAGGGAGGGAAAACGCTGGCTCAAGTCTGAATAAAAAGGGTAAATGGATCCCTTAACTGAGACATATCACTCTTTTATGAAGCATTGTTCAGGATAGCCCAGTTAACGGCATGCAGATACTGGCCCGAGTTTGTTTCACTGGCAGCCAGCGTTCTAAAAATTTGGCAACATGGGTTTGTTTCTGGCGATATAATTATTATTGTTTAATGACAACGAGCATACCTGAATACAGCTGTGGGCGAGCTCCTCCAACAAGGGCAATGAGATGGCACGTTTTGACTCGAAGACCGACCCATACAAAACCTGTACAGATCAGATCAACAGTCTCGACACGCAGTCTCGTTTTAAACTACCCTGCACAACCTTTAAAAAGGGCAGGCCCAAAAACTAAATACACAATACAAAACTCAAAAGTGCCACCTGGCACTGCGAAGGGTGGAAGAAAAATAGCTCAAGGGGTTTCCACAGAAAACGTATCACTAATAAAGCTAAATGGGCTTTGTAGCAGGTATCTTTGAAAGTAAAAAGTTGGCCTCTGACTTTCAAAGGCTTTGGTTTTTACATAAACGGTGGGGGGAAAAAAACGCAAGTGTCTGAATCTCTTCTCGCTGGGAAGTCCCTCACTGGGGTGGGGTGGGGTGAGGTGGGGGGGGCTGGAGAAGCTACTCTGCACCCTGGAACGTCCTGCGATCTAATGTTACCAACATCTGACTTCGAGTCGCCACAGCTGGCAACGATGAGGGCAAATTAGCTCCAAAATTTGGAGAATCTGGCAAGGAGATAAGGCTTAGCATGCTAAATTCATTTTCTGTGCTTAGTCACTGGTGGTCTGGGGAATGATCAACTTCCTGTCTCGCTCTCTGGTGCCTAAATCAAAGGGGGGAAATTATACTGCAATCTTTCTTCTGGCTGGAAACTCGATGCAGGAGACCCCTCGCTCAAAATCTTTTGATGCAGACCGATTTCTCTCTCCGTCTTGTTTCAGCTCAAATTGTTTCAAGATTGTAATTGTTTGAAAAATGGTCCCAGGGGAATAAACAAACTGATTCAGCCTCTCAAAATGTTTAAAGGTAAATTACATCCACGTATCTAGCAGTAACTGCAGTTGAGTTCCAAACAACGTTCGCTAGAACCAAAGTATTCCACACACAGTGCAAGTCCCCTCAGCCATATAAAACCAGAACATTCAGTCAATATACTTACATTGTACCGCTATGTTGCATGTGCAAACACTGTAGGAAGGAAGGCAAGGAGAATGGAGAAAAATGTAGCTCCTGGAAAGACATAAAGGAAGTTTGTATAAACAAGGGAATATAAAAACTTCACATGTACGTGCAAGTTCCTCCTAACTTGGGTTCATGGGTTATCTTCATTTCAGAATGACAGAAAACATCTTCAAACGAGAGCCTTGGTCTAGCAACAGAACGTCCCCCAAAAAATGACATACCTGAAACTGAACCAATTTCCTGAGCAGTCCCCTCAACAGCTGTCACCCAGGTGTTCGGACCTTGGCTATCCCGAGTTAATCCCTCGTCCTATAAAAGGCACTGGCAGGACTTTCAACGAATCGTTTCATTCCTCAAAGGAGGGGTACGCTTACAGTCCAATCAGCACGAAGTTGAAAGAGAACAGGGCATGCTCAACGGACTCCGGGATACAAATTACTTTAATGTACATAAAATATATTAACAGATCGACCGCAAACACCTGTTGGTTAATGGGAGTATAAATCAAATTACACGTTTAAAACAGCCTTTTTCAAACCATCACTTAATTTCAGGCCTGAAAATGCATTGTAAGACATTTTCACGTAACACTAACAATCTCCCCTGGAAACTATTGGAGAATTAATTGAGCATTTGACGAACCAGGGCTAGACATTTTCCACTGCAGATCTGCCGTGCGCACACAGTACACCTTTTCTCAATAAAACAAGGACCGGCCCAAGAAAATAAACGGTGGGACTGAGGTATGACTCAGCCGGTAAAAGGCCCTGTCCAGAAGGCAGCTGGTGCCCCACAGCCAGGAGACGCTTGGCTGGACTCCAGCCAGAGAAGCCGGCCAGCTGTGCACTCAGGACCCCTGCTCAGGTGACCAGGCCCCTTTTTGGCCAGGGATCCTTACAGCGCTGAACTAAAACCCCTGGATGCTGGGGCCATATGCTGAAAACCTGGCTCTGTTCTCATGGCCGACACCCGCGGCTAGCTGGTCCCTATCCGGACCGCAGCACGAGGGGCCGCTGGCAAGTACAGAGTGTTCTAGGCGGTCTAGTGGTGCGCCGTTTAAATAACACCCCCCCCCTCACCCCCACCTAAAGCCGACGGTCAGCCAGCAAAATCGCTAAGGGCCCATGCCCTACGTTCAAGAATACAGAAAAATTAAAATCACAGATTTGATGTAGCAGCATATGGAAAGGATTTTTTATTGTGTATTATGTGCAAAGAGTGCATAACGTATCAAAAGCTTTGACTTAAAATGTTGAGTAAACATGGTCATTTACTTGTATGTATACTTAAGGGAAAAATAAAGCAAATGTATTTTATTTACACTTAATTTACAAAATATACTTTGTATAAAACATATTTTCAATATCTTCTCATACTGAAGTAATTTCCCTCCTCCTGGTTGGTCACATTTCCCTAGTTTGTCATTCATTATGGCAACCGTTCTGAATAATGTATTTCTGTTACATTCAAATGTTGCACAAAGCAGAAAAATAACGTCCATTACTGAGGTAGGTTTTGGCCGTCTTCATCATAAAAGGACAAAGGAATTTTTGCTGGCTGTGCACATATCCCACTATGTGCTTGCGTGGTTGGGCAGGAAGCTGCCCATCCCGTTGCCATCGAAAGGCTGCTCGTAGATGTCTGAATTCTGGTCGGATTTAGAGTCCGGAGGAGAGGGGTGGTCCTCTCTGTGCTCAGGGTCCATGACCACGGTGGTGTAGGGATTCTCCAGTAAGGTCACGGCTTGGCGCGCCGCGGCCGCACCCAAGCTGGGGTAGGCATCCTGCTGCGGCCGCCATGCAGCTTTTCCAAACGTCCCTGTGGAGAAGTCAGTCGTCAGAAATAATGACTTTTCCAAACTCGCCGAAATGGAAGCAGCGGTTTTTTTTTAAAGTGTGACCGGAACCACAACCGGAAACTCAAGAGGAACAAGACCCAGGGAGAGCCAATCAGTTGTTTCGGTCCTAACCAAAACAAACCCCCGCCGTAAATACGGACTGCACCTACCCATGAACGTGTGCGACGGCAGCCACTCCCGCGCTCTGCCGAAACCACTGGCGTCGTCGTCCACCGAGGACCCTTCGTTCTGCAGCTGGAGGGAGTTGTGAAGACCAGCGCTGGGAAGCTGAAGCAGAACGCTGCTGGCGAGCGGGTCGTAGGCCTCCTGCAGAGAGGTCCTCCGGGGACAGTAATCCCCCTTCTTCCAGCTGGTCAGGCTGCCGCTGTACGAGTCGATGTAAATGGGCCTTTGGTCGGCGGCGCTGCCTGGGAGGGGAAAGCCCAGCAGGAGAACGGCGAAAGTGAGGGATTCTGTGCAATTTCTTCAGAAAAGCCCAGAGCTATATCGCATGCATTGTCATCATAGCTGTATCATTGCCTATTAGAGCACTTTAATTAATCTGATAAGTTCATAAGACAACGCCCTTGAGCGGCACCCACTTCTGAAGGCTTCGGAAGACTCTGTGCCGTACAGATTTCCCCTTCTGAGCAGAGAGCCCACGGGCCCTTGGTAATGGTAGAGGAGAGGGTCTATCGCAGCCTCCATGTCCTCTTCGCTCCCAGTGTCGAGGTGATACAGGCCTGTGGGTGATGAGAAAACACGGCGCTTCCTTTACAACCCGCCCACTTTTCAAGCCTCTCAGCACTCGCGGCCCCAGGAATTGCCATCAACCACAATTGGCGAGTTACATCCCATTCAAAGACTCAGGTGTCGGAGCTCACCGTTCAGGTCTTTTTGCTGCGAGTAAAAGCCACTGGCTGAAGAGGCCATGAACTGGTGGCTGCTGCCGTTCTCAGAGGGGACATAGCCGTCCTGTCTGTCAGCCAACGTCCCCTGCGATGACAGGTAACTGGGGATGTCTGCAGGCAGGTTGGTTTCGTCTAAAGAACCAGGAACAATTGGGAAAAGTCACTAAACGGATCACACCATCGTCACAAACTGGCCAATAGCTACTCGCTACCAAACAATACATTCTGAATAGATGTTCGGCTTGGCATAACGCCACAGGCAGCCTCACCTGTGTTGGTGACGCTACAGTCCTCACTGCGCCGCCGCGTGTGGTAGATGATCACCACCCAGACCAGCGAGGTGCCTACCACACAGCACACCACGGCGATGATGACGATGCCCACGGTGGTCCAGCCGTCCTCCTCGGCCACCACGCCCCCCGGAACAGAGTCGCAGTTGGGGCCGGGCAGGACGCTCAGGCGCACGCTCCCGCGCTCCGTGCCCAGGGGGTTGGACATCTCGCACGCGTACTTCCCCGCGTCGCCCTCGGCGGCGTCCACGATGATGAGGAGCTGGTTCCCCGCCGCGAAGAAGTGGCGCTCCGTCACCGCCAGGGGGCTGCCGTCCTTGGTCCAGTTCAGCTTCGGGGGTGGGCTCCCGCCAGCAATGCACTGCAGGACGGCTGTCTCCCCCTTAGCGATGGTTCGATCCATCAGTGGACGTAGAAAAGAGGGCGTTTCTAGGAGATGCAGAAGCGGTGTTATTGTGGCCGAACAACACTGCACACTCATCCACACAGTAAAACTACAGTAGGCGAAAGGAATGAGCGATTCAGAAACGGGTTTGATCCCCGGACGATTACTAGTTATCTTCTCACCGAGAACAGTTAGTGTTGCGTTGGCGGATATGGCCCCGGCGGAGTTCTGAGCGGTGCAGCTGTAGACGCCGATGTCCTCCGTCTTGATGTCCACGATGAAGAAGACGTCGTCCTCGGGCATGACGTGCATGCGCCTCTCCCGGGCGGCGGGAAAGTCCGTGCCCCCGTCCTTCTGCCAGGCGATCTGAGGGGCCGGGTGACCCACGGCGGCGCACTCCAGACGGGCCGTGGCCCCCGCCCGGACGGTCAGGTCCATGGGCATTTTGGTAAACGACGGGAGCACTGGTAAAGGGGACAAAGGCAACAGTCAGATCACGTAACATCGTCTCCATTTTCGGGCCTCGTTACTGTGCCCCCCGATGCCACCCAAGAACGGAGTCACAGCCTATAAACACAAAATGTAACGGCGATTCTGATGCGTTCACGAGCGGCAGAAGGGCCCTTACTGTTGACTGTGAGCTTGGCCTTGGTGGAGTAGGAGGAGCCAAAGTGGTTGGAGATGACGCACTGGTATTTGCCCTCGCTGTCGAACTCCACGTGGCGCAGCTGGAGAACGGTGGTGTACTCGGTGACCTCGCCTCCGTGAGCGCGGAGGTGCGCCTGGTTGTGGATTTCGGCGTTGTCCAGGACTTCGTTGTCCTTCTTCCACGCAAACGTGATGGGGGAATCGCTGGAGCTGGCCGCGGAGCACACGAAGGTAACGTTGGAACCCTTTATCGCCGACTGCGTCTCAGGCTGTACTGTGATCTGAGGTTTAGGAAAGTCATCTGTTTGGAGGGAAAAGAACGCCAAGATTAGGTCTGGCGACAGCACTTTTTTTTAAACTTTCTTAACTAAAACAGATCTGAAAGGCAGGATATAAACCAAGAAAAAGCTTAGGAGAATTTCTTAAAATCAGCGATTTACACCCGAAATGAGGCAAGACATGCAATCTTTATTATCGACATATTTAAAAATGATTTATTTTGGATGGAAATGCGCTTCGTCAAAGCCAATAACCTTCCACATCACCCCCTTTCCTGGTAACCCAAGGAAAATGCTGATAGAATCAGGCCGCTAATAAGTGGAAACCTACTGCTAATCATGAACGGGTTACGGTACATCGTGCAACTCACCACACACAAAATCCTCCTGGCCCACGGTGAACACGCTTTTTCCCTTCAGCATCTGCGGATGGGCACAGCTGGCGTTGATGAGAGGCAGAAAGTTGCGCTCCGCCACCCACGGCGGCAGCCATTTCAGCTGGCAGTCGCACAGCAGGCTGGATGTGTTCAGGTGCCTGTTGGGAGTGTGTGGGGGGGGCAGGGCGTTATGCCAAGCTTCGCGACCACAGCTAACGCAAACACCGGGGGCAGGTAAACGAGAGACGGCGAGACCGCTGCAGAACAGCCTTGCACTCACAGTTCAGAGAGTTGCTTCATTTGCGAAAAGGCGTTCCCCTGGATTGACATAATCGCGTTGTTGCTCAGGTCTCTGTGGAAAGAGGGGAGTGGGTTATGGCGCTATGCATCGTTTCTGTGGCTTCAAAAAATAATTAGCTCTAAAAAAAGTTAACCCTATCCATGTATAACGTCTGAAGCCACTGCTGAAGGCATTTCAACCCTATCAGCGCTACAAATCTTCAGCTGCATCTTGAAATACCCGACTAACTCCCAAACGACAAAAAAAAAAAAGCTAACGGGATTTGATTGTAGCCAGTTCTGACTCTCCCCGTCGCTGCGTGGGTACACAGACACACACAAAGCTGAATCAACAAGAGCACAACGGGGCCGATTCCTTGTGAACCGGTATTCTGGAGGGGAAAAGCTTCGGTCCACTTACAAGTGCTCCAGTGTGTCTAGACCAGAAAAGGATTTCTTGGTGACAGACCGGATTTGGTTCCCTTGGAGAAACCTAAAATTGAGAACACACACTTTAAAAACTACCCAAATATTTCAAAGGGGACATTGTATTGTCCAGCCTCCAACTTCTTTGTATTAGCTTGATAGGATTAGGTCAACCAAACATATCTACATTCTAATAAAGACTGTCAGATAGCAGTTAAAGCATTTATTTTTCCCTATATTACAACTACATTATAAAACATTTTTAAGGGGGGGACGGACGGACGGACAAAAAACAAAAAACAAACAAAAAAACAGAAAGGCTCACAGTTTTCTAAGTTGGTCCAGAGCAGAAAAGGGTCCATTCATGTCTTCAATGGTCCAGGAGATCTCATTGTTTTTCAAATCTCTGAAAGGGACATGCGTAAAGGGTCTTGTTAAAGCACGGACCAGGGCACAAGCTGAATTGGCTTTTAGAAGCAGTAAAAGAAGGTAAAAACATAAAGCTCCCCCCGGTTTACGTGGGCCCCAGCCGCGTCGCTGGAGGAAGTCTCCTGCTGACTCGGCAGACCGTGGTCCGTATGGAGTCGTTTTGCCGGTCACATGCAGGTATGTGGGAGACGCGTTCACAAACACGCAGAGAGGATAATGGAGTGGACAAACTGAACTATGGCAGGAAAACCACGTTGGGAACTTCCGATAGAAAATACCCAGTGAATCCTCATCAGAAAACTTGTAGGTTTTAAAGAATTTTATGAAACACCAAAAGGCCAAAAGAATAGGGCTTGCTGAATCCCCCACCCCCACCACACCACATTGTATAGTTCTTCCAAACAGTCGGTTTCCTCTTCAGCATGCTTGGTTACAAATGACTGACCTGAGGTGGGGCGACCACCTCCACCCCCTCACCCACCCTTCCTCCTGGCCTACACACCTGCCCTCTGTTGACCCCTTGTGTGGAGTTAACATTTGGTTTCATTTAAACCGGGGGGAAAAAAATGTCGGAAGGAGCACTGGGTTTACTTCGTAGGCTCCCTGAGGTCAAATCTACCCCCACTGACTTTATGCACGAAAAAGGACAAACAATTTTACTTTCACTAACAAAAACAACCAACCAAACCATTGTCTTCCCACTGGCATCAGGTATACATGTGTAACGGGATCAACAGCCACGCTAAAGCTCCAACATTTCTACCGCGGACAGTTTTAAAAAAAAAACAAAAAAAAACACTGCGTCGTTCAAAGTACCGGCCAGAAGTGTTGGACTCACAATGTATTGAGGCGCGAGAGACCGCGGAAGGCACCGTCGGCGATGAAACTGACGCGGTTGTCGCCGATGTAGAGCTTGTCGAGCAAACTGAGCCCCATGAAGGTGGACTCGTCCAGCCGCGCCAAGTGGTTGGAGGCGAGATCCCTGTGGACACGGCAGGAGAGCAGAGCCAGACAAAAGTCAGGGCCAGTGAAAGGGAAAGAAAGGCCTTCCAAGCTTCATGTCTGTTCTTACACGTCTAATAAATAACCACGCACCACATGACATCAAAGAGCTCTCCAACTAATCTGTGAGGAAAAACTGCTGCTTTAAACTCGATTAAAATACTCACAAACATTTGCAAGTTGTATCATGAAAGGTCATTAAGCCAAAAACGGATGGTTGGGGGGAGGGGGGGACTTGTATGAAAGAAAAAATGAAATATTTATTCAAACTGTTGCATTGTCAAATAGAATTGCATTTCTATTTTTATTTATTATTTATTTAGTTTCTTAAAAGTGCAAATCTGCAGATTTGCAAGTTTGGACCTCATGGGCACGAGTACATCATAAAGTGTAGATATTAGGCTTTTTGCTGTGGACCACAGATCAGCAGCACAGACACCAGCATCAGGTTTCCCTGTGCTGATGTGATTTGACAGGTTTACAGGGAATGTATCTTTAAAGAATAATCGCATGGACGCCAGTGGTATTGATCAAAACGTATCAATCTGTTAAATATTCTGGAGACGTATGTCTAGACTTCCAGTAAAAGAATTTTCTTTTGATTTAGACATTTAATTGCCTTTTAAGGGTTGCCAAGGGTTACCATTTCCCTAAAACTTTCCATAGGTCTATTAAGAGTTTCTCCTGCAAATTACATTCGCAAAATGCTCCCAAATAAACATAAAAAAAACTTTTGGTGCAGACTGAAACAAATACTTCATCTCCTCGTCTTAAATTTAAACCTTGTGTGGCAAGACAATTTTACAGACAGTCAAATATCACTGCACGTCCACATTTGGCCCCTGCCATCGACAGACAAAGTTGTTGCCGCCACCCCCGTAGTAACCTAGGAGACTTTGTTATGAAAAGCCCCTAGATGAGCAGTGAGGAGGGTGGAGGTCTGTTTTTTGGCAGGAGGGTCCTGCCGGGGCGGGGGTGCACTCACAGCTCGCCGAGTTTCTGGCAGAACTCCCAGGCGTCGGGTCTGATCCTGCTGATGGAGTTGTGGCTGAGGTGGAGCTGCTGCAGCATCAACAGGCCGTACAGCCAGCCTTTGCTAACATCCGTCAGGTTGTTGTAGTCTAGCTGCCTGCAAAACGCACACGTGTTTATGTTGAGTTTAACCCCACCCGTGGACCAGACGCGTCAGATTCAGAGCATGCACGCAAGCGTTAATAAACAACATATAAATGTATACCAAGGACAAAACGCACACAGGTTTATGTTGAGTTTAACCTCACCCGTGGACCAAACGCGTCAGATTCAGAGCATGCACGCAAGCGTTAATAAACAACATACAAATGTATACCAAGGACAAAACGCACACAGGTTTATGTTGAGTTTAACCTCACCCGTGGACCAAACGCGTCAGATTCAGAGCATGCACGCAAGCGTTAATAAACAACGGTCGCATGCGTAACGTAAGATAGATATACAAATGTATACCAAGGACAAAACATCACGCGCGCTTCATGTACATCTGGCCGAAAAGTTCTTAACCACGCGCATGGAGGCGCTCCACGTGAAGTAAGTTTTTCAGCGATACGACAGCATCTTCCGACTAAATGGAAATCAAGCGAGCATGAGACCTTTAGATGGCGGTCTGGTGCTAAAGGGTTACTTACAAGATCTCCATGTTGCTCAGACCCCAGAAGGCTCCATCCATCAGCTTGGTGATGTTGTTCCTCTGCAGTTTGAGAGACTTCAGCGAATGCAGTCCATGGAAGGTCAGGCCGTCCACGCGCTTCACTCTATTCCGGTTCAGTTCCCTGTTAGTGGGAGACGGACGACCAAAAGACTCAAGCACCCAGTACAGACGCCTGGCCCACGCGTCGGGAGCGAACGCGGTTACTCACAGGTGCTGGAGGTTGGGCAGCTGGAAGATCTTGGGGGGGACGGCGGAGAGTCGATTTCGGTTGAGTTTCAGAATCTGAAGCGTGCCGGACACGTTGCCGAAACAGCCCGACTCCATGGAGGAGATCCTGTTGTTGTTCAGGAACCTGGGATGAAGCGCGGCGGGAGAGGAGACGGGTCAGAGTCACGGCTTCACCAAAGCACATTCGTTCACAGTGTGTGCAGGAGACGCGCCGAGCACTCACAGATGCTTCAGAGGCAGCGCGGGGAAGGACGTGGCTTTCAGCTCCGCTAGGTTGTTGTTGCTGAGATCCAGCGTTTCCAGGGACTGGAAAGGCTTCAGCTGCTCTGGCACAATCTTGGAGATCCTGTTGTTTGCTCTGAAAACAGAAACACAACCGCATAAACGAATGAGAATGCTAACCTTATATTAAAAGGTGAGGAAGAAACGTCAAGGGACAAAAGCCAGCGCTGGCCAAAAGGAGTCCAATCAAAGGGGCCCATTAGGAGTTAGGCTGCAATATCCTCTCGCAAATTTACATCACCGGGGCAAGAAAACGGCAACTCCAGACATCAGTACAAGACTGCTTATCTAACTGAGCCACTGTGCCAGGTTAGAGGTCAGCCAGCAGTTTATACCGTATTATTTTGTATATCAGGTAATTAGTAACAAGGTATTAAAAACTGCCAATTACGCAGCTGCTGAATACTGTTCTCTTAGTGAAAGCATGCCACAGTGAAAAGCCAGCAATTTCCTGAGCTACACGCCTCCTAAATTGCAGTGCAACGCTCCTGGGTTATAAACACAACTCCCGACAGTGAGGCCTTTGTATAGGGCCGCCGGGCGAAACAGGAATTCCTTGTAGCGTGTAGGACGGAGAGGCTCATGACGGGGCCCCCACCTTACAGACTTCATCAATGCTTCTTTAATTTAGCTTTTGGCTAAATTTTGTCTCCAAAACAATTAAAACCACAGCAAATACGACACGCACCCAGTCCATTACAGTTAGGTGCTATCAATTTAACTCGCAGAAGAACCTGGGGAGTCCGAAATAACGCACCATTTATATTCGTTTTGGAACGGCTTGTTTAGCAAAAGCACAACAGTCCACTTTTCAGGCATGGTAACTGGGTCGGCACCCAAACCAACGGTGATCAAAATGATAACAGGTCTACGTGGATTTCATCACACAGATCACAAGGGCTTTCTCCCGTAGGCGATTCGAGCTCATCAAATCGGACTATTCTAAATTCGCAGAAAGCACTGGATATAATGGACAACCATACTGAAAATCCTGTCTGGGCATCCTTTTCTGACCCACCAACCCCGCTCAGACTCCTGGTACTCAGATGAGAACAAGAGTGTCATTTGCTAAGCTTTCCTAACATTGTACCATGATGTACCTAGTCATTTAAGTCACAAAGTCTTCCCTTGTGGAGACCATAAATCCCCCTCAGTTCAGTTTTGCAGTTCAAATTCTCATCTACCCTAGGTGATCAGACACCGCATTTTGGGCAAATAATTTTAGTCAAACGATATTTAAATGAACACGTTCTGCCAGAACAAAGGAGTAATGGAACGCCACTTTTTGGACAGAAGCAAGCGGGGATAGCGCGAGGGCGCGGGCTGACCGCTACTGAGGCATAACGGCTGGGCGAAATTCCTCACTACAGACACGCAAAGCCTTCACGCTTTTGTCCGGTTGTGTAGTGGACGAAACGGGACTATCCGGCTTCCCGAGACGAGACGGACAGACACAAATCAGCTATCGACGGCCTTTTCAGCTGCGGGGCAGACGCACGGGGCGGCTTGCACAACGGGCCGACCTTTTCAGGCGGACGAGAAAAATAACGTCCGAAAATTAGCCTGAAAAACCGCCGCAGTGTGTGTGTCTGCATGACCAGGTACTCAAAACAGAGCCACGGTCACCAGGTGGTTTCTGCCATCATAAACGGGGAGTTCTCAGTTTGAACTGGAGTGGACAGAAAAACCGATGAATGGACAACTTGTGCAGCTCTGACACTAATGGACCAAGCAGCTTCACAGGAGGTACAAACGGTTGGGTTTATGCCGCTCTGTGCTCTGGGGAGATGGCAAAGAGCAAGACACAAGGACTCAGAGCCAGGGCCTCACTTATTCTGCTCCATTTCAAACAAAGCAGTAAAGCAGTACGAGACCACAACCAGTTCTAAATCATTTAATGGCCCCAACGATATCCCATTTATAAGACTGTGGTCAAAGCCCTCTGGTAAAACAACAGCTAAACAAACAATCAATCACAGTCGCACGTTTATTGGGGTGCAACATTCACCATACTGCTGCCTGCAACCTTATGCTCTACATCACAAGTGATCGTCTAACCCTCCATACATAGGTCATTTTGGACAGCATATATAACCAACTGGAGTCTGAGACCTCCAATACAGTTTATGTAGAAAAGTTATCCTAATTTATGTCTAATATACAACCAGTAGCAGTAGCTTGTCATTTCATGACCCATTCTAGGTAAAACTCAAGATCATTCTGAAAACAACTTGAATAAAGCACTTCAACATATAAGGCCGTTTCCAGGAATTTGCAGAAGAATCTGGCTGCTTTAAGGGAGAGAGAAAATAAATCCCTGTTTACTAAAGAACTCCAAGGGCTTATCTTTTGAGTTCCACTTAGACAGGCCAACTAAAGACAAACAAGTAGAGCATTGTACTTCTGGCTGCACACACTTCAAATTTGTTCAACCAATTTTCTTGCAAATAAGGTTATTACGACCCATTACATATTCATTTGGGGACCAGATGCCTGTCTCGTTTGTACCTTCCTCGGTTGTAAATGGAGAAAACTAATCCTAACTTATGCGTAAAGACCGTAATCTAAATGTTTATTTCACAAATCAATAGAAAGGCAGATAAAGGCACGCTGCCTGCGCCATTTAAATCCCATGAGGGAAAACTATTTGAATACATTTTAAGCATTTTCACATAGAACCTAAATGGGCAAATCCACCAAAAAGCATGATTGCCTTCACAGGGTGGGCACAATTTTCACATGTATTAATTTACGTTCTGTGTAACCATGAAGCAGATTGCCTTCACAGGGTGAGCACAATTTTCATATGTATTATTTACGTTCT
>JAOYSI010073303.1:37082-54351 GCA_025775065.1 Hiodon alosoides
ATTTACGTTCTGTGTAACCATGAAGCAGATTGCCTTCACAGGGTGAGCACAATTTTCATATGTATTATTTACGTTCTATGTAACCAAATTTAAAACAGGCGACCATTAGTCCAAAAAAACAAAAAGGCTTTTGGACCGGCAAGCTCATTTGGAAATGGTTTATTCGAAGAACCATTCCAAAATATGTACAACGAGAGCATAAGCCGCTTATGAACAACAGAGGTCCTCAACTGCCGGCAGAACGAGTTCCTTAAAACGCCCAATTAAACCGAAAAACAAAAAGGCAACAGACATCTCCACGCAAACAAACACACGAACCAACGAAGCGCTGAAAACCATTAGTGTCTCACGGGCCAATTTTAATTTCCACATACTTTACGCATGCCGTAAGACTCCCTTCGGAAAGGAGTCAATAAAGTGGCCAGGACAGCGGAGACTGCCTATAGCCCGCCCCCCCCCCCCGTCTCTCGCACCGTCTGAAATTTTCCCTTTCGGCGCACTCTAGCTGCGAATTCTTTGGCGCAGGAAAACAAAAAGGAGGTCGAAGTATCAAATGCCACTTAGCTCTTATTTAAACAGCCTTGCAGACACTGCGGCTGAGCTTGCTGACTCCCCTGACCCAAACCCAGAGGAAAAACAAACGGCAATAACTCAACAGCTGGTAGCAATTGTGTCCTGATCATTTTAATTAATTGAACAATTTCCCAGGAATTTATGGGGTTTAACCGTTTAAGGTTTTCAATACTTAAAGAAAATATTCCTTTCTGGATTGGTGGTCCCCTGAAATTTGTCTGTTGGCTGCAAGGCTGATCAAATTCTTTCATGAAACCGTATTTCGAACAAATGTATATTTTTAAACAAGATAAACCCTTTTATCTGGTAAGTGCTGCTATACATTTACTACAAACGTAAGAAATTAACCTCAAATCGGTACTGGAGGACAGCACGGTAGGATTAACACGTGAACTAGCCAAAATGATCTAGGCCTACATGTGAACATTTTTACATGTTCTTTTTAAAGTCACCCGATCCACCAGTCTCCAAAGCCCGACCTGGTTTTCATTAAAGGCGCCACAGCAAGAAGGCAGTCATGTGCTGGCCATGCAAAACTCAGAACTTTTTCCAATGGGAAATACCACACACGCACACATTCTCCATAAATGTGTTTCCATCCCAAAAACAAAAAAAAACATTCGCTGCTTGGCATCTTCGTTACTTTCACCAAGTGCGCGATGCCAAAGACTTACTCGATGCGCAGAGCATAAGAATAACGACCGCAGGCCTTGCAGACAGACCCTCTCCAGGACATGCAATAAGTAACTTAACTCTTACAGCTATCAAACTGCGTCACCGACACAAGATCCAAACAAAAACAGCCTCATTCATCCAAACACTATGTACATTTCACCTTAGAATTTCCAACAAACAGCACTGTCGGCACTAGTATAGCATGGGTGGGTAATACAACATTTAGTAATTTATTCATTATAGAAAGTGACGATCAAAACAGTCCACTTGGGATGTCAAATTTTCTTCACACAAGCTACCAAACAGAGACCGCTGAAGTGGAAGCTTTGTACTTAAGTGCATGAATAAGAACATGCACTTTACATTACACAGCTTCAAAATGGCAGTGTTGTGACCATGTTAAAATTACACGGACAAAGATTATGCCATCCAATTTAAGATAACCAATCCAAAACCCAAGTGGTCCTCGAGCCTGGTCTTGGGAGTACCACAGTATGGGACAGTATGGTACTCCAGCAAAGTACTTTAATCAACCAATTAAAGCCCCAGTTAATTTAATATTTTTCTCTTCCTGGACGTGCACTTGGTCTTTCAGGACTTTTCAAGACCATTTTAGACAAACACATAAGACCCATAGTATGGAATTCATTGATGGAATGGATTCAGCCAATTCTTAATACTTCAAATGAAAAATAAAATAAATAAAAGCACCAAAAGCAGCTGCTTAACCTAGGACCTAAACTGAAAGCTCTAAATTTAAGGTCAATACAAATTCCTGAAGAATACACATTTACAAATTAAGGTCACCTTCACAGCCATTTTATATGCAACGCAGTCTCAGTTTTATGTAACATGACCAATTCAGTAGGCTGCGCGGCGAGACAGGTCCTTTAATGTGTACATTTCAATCTAGACCTTTTCCGACATTTTTCTTTCCACAGCAAAAGAAAGGGGGTGGCCGGCTTCCTCAAATAATAGCCCCTTCCCCCATTAGTTTACCCTCAAAATGACCAAGATAACCTGAAACTATTCAACACAATGCATTTGTCTTCCACCAACTTCACCTAAAAATCTAACAGACGCACTTAGAAAAACCACACAATACTCACAAAAAAAGGTGTGTGATGTTCGCCGAATAAGGCCCCAAATCAGGCACCGCATCCAATTCATTGTTGTTCAGTTTCCTGTAAGAAAAGTCAAACATTAAGCCACGCATATAACTCACAGCTTCAGGGACTGACTGCTTCAGTGCTTATTTATCCTAGCAGTTAAATACCACAATCGATACTTACAATTCACTCAGCTGGTGCAGTTTTGTAAACAGAGTCCCATCGAGTGACTGTAATTTGTTATGGCTCAGGTCCCTGTGTAAAAAAAATAAATAAAAAAAAAGGTAGTATATAAATTTACAGGCACAGATGATTTAATTATAAATTACGCAGACCACTTTCTATGTGTGACAAAGTTTAAGTGTCAATTAAGTACCAGTGAGTAATGCAGGTTGCCAACTGCGAACACTAAAAAAAACAAGGACATAGCCTGTGCTTTAAAAGGTGTTCACACACTTATTGCAGCCTCGGAGTAACAAAAAGTCAGAAGCTTACAGAATTAGCCATCTGAAGGGGCGCATGGCCAAACAGGCCACAATTCACATTAGGTGGAGAGAGGAGTTGAAAACAGGCCTCGGACTACAAAGCTGTAGAGTTACTGACGTCGTGCTCGATCAACAGAGAGGAGCCAGACACTTTTGCCTCAGTTTGGCTTGCCCCCATCTGGAGTCCATCAAGGGGGAAAAAACAGGCAATCTATTCACAATGCTGAAGTGAGACTCCTTTGATTTCCAACACGGTCGCTCCTGTCGCGTATATTGGTTAGCTCATTTTATTTTATAGCCAAACTTCACATGACATGCACTTTTTTTACCATGCCTGAGACCAGTGGGGGCTTTTGTAATATCAGAACACATGAAAAAGGAATAATCTTTTGATAAACAAAACGTACAAGTCACCTCAACGTTGTAGAACATCTTAACACAAGTGAATTAAAAAGAGTATGGTTAAAGCAGGCATCAGCCATCTGTTAAAAACTTCATGACGTCTTAAAAGGAGTGACATCAATCCATCCAACATCTCATGCCAAGGCAGACATGAACGCTCAAAGCCCAAATATTCTAAACACAAGGTAATACAAATGCGGCTATACCGTACCCTAACAAAGGACATTCACTCCAGTGAATAATTTACATTCCAATCCACACTAGTGAATACAGTGATCAAGCAACCTGGCACCGTGCTTTCCTGGAGTTTTTTCTGTGTCCGACGGTACAACGCTAACTACCAACCGGAAGTGCTAGTGCTCTATGATAGTCAGTACCGCTTTGGGCTGTGTATTAAAAGGGTGAGAAAGGATTACAGTCTTGCCCAGCAAAGTGTCGGACTTTACCCACCCAATTAAAATATAACCAAACAAAAGGAACACTTTCAGACCGGCCAAAAGTCCAAATTTTTTTTTTTTTTTTTTTTTTAAAGAAATGAAAAATTATGCATTTCTTTTTCAAATTAAATGATAGAATCCACCCCCCACCCAGGCATTGTGAACACGGAGGCCCAAACGGCTCAGCGTCGGCTCTTTAACGAGTTCCATCCGGACTTTTACAGCTGCCGATTCAGCAGAAACCAGAGCAGCCTGAAAACAAAGGGCCTGGCGGTCCAGGACTTAAAAGACACGCTGCAGAAGAACTCACATTAGAAATGGAGGATCACAGGGTTTTTAGTGTAGAGTTTAAGACAGGCTGTTAGGACCATATGTTTCACTTCAGGGCAACGCCAGATTTTCAGTGTTACATTTATTGACACAAATAAAAATAAATCGCGGCTACTTAAATTAGACTTCCCAGGTCATTATTTTTAAACATATTTTACCTTAATTCTCCTTACAAAAACACTAAATATAATTTTGCCCATAACCTACACATTACAATAATATATAATTATCCTACAATCAGTCTTGTCAATAGATTATTAATTGTTCAGCTTTACCGGGGTACATTTAAACCAAAGTGCTAAAAACTCACGGTTTGGCTACAAGTGAAGTCATTAACACTAAGGGTCACTTCAAAGCATTATTTACACTGACACTGATGGGGACTGCATTGTCAGGACTAATTAACATAATGCCTCACTAAAGTTAATGAAACTCTTCAAACCTTTAAGAATCATACAACAGCCTAGTTACCATTGAATATAGATTCTCATTTTCTTTTGAATTTCAAAAAAAATAATCTAAAAGTAAAATAAACGTGGCACTTTCCATGTTGAAATCCAACTCTTGGAGTTTAAAGGAAACACATATTTTGTCATGCGTTTATGGTTGTGCCATCAATTTATTTGGTTGGTGATTATATCAAGCCCAACCTGGTTTTTCAGTAAGCAATATTACAATTAGCCACCATTTAAAACTATATAGATTCTAAATATTGTTTGCAACCAAGGTAGTTGTTGCGTAAAAGCTGAAGTCTCAATTGTTAATGTCCTTTCAAGCAACAGATGAACCGTTCCCGCAGTTACTGAAGATGGTAAGCCCCATATGTTGTCAATACCAGCATTCCCATCTCATGAATAACGCGGCGTGACCCCAAGAGGAATTTCAATAGAATTAGCCTCAACTAATTGAAAGCCTTCCTGGGTTTTCAAAGGTGGTAGGTTTGCCCCCCAACCCCCACATGTTTAAGTAATATACTACCATATTATCGCCAAGTAATTACGAAATCAGATTGCTTATAAATCGTACTGTATACATAGCGACATTTTGATTTTATAAACTAACCTGAAAACTGTAAAAAAGTTAACATTTACATAGTTTTGCCACCTTGTAACTGACCATTTCGGTTTTAAAAGTTAAACAGAAGCGACAACCAAGATAAGATTACAAAATAAAATTTAAATATTCTAAATAGATCTCGAAACGCAGTTTTCAGACTAACCCGTGTTCGCTTAATCCCTCACCTAGATGTTAATAGATCGAACGAACTGAAGGCCCATACTACGTTTATTTAAGTTTTTACAGCGAATGACAAAAATTCACTATCACAATGAGAACAATGACTTTGTTGTGCTACAAAAACATAAAAATTATACATACTGCCTAATGAATACCAAATCAAGCGCCCTTAACCCGTAGAAACGTAATTGTTTTGGACGCGCAAGACAAATAACGTTTTTTAAACATCAACACAAATTTACGCATATCTACGTTCAACGCTGAAATACCAGATATTAATTTTCTGTACTTTCGGCTAATGTTTGTACCGACATCGACCCACCCCCTACACACCTTATTAACATTAGAGAAGGAGTCGATATAAACAACGTGCTAATTGCTATGCTAACAAAACTGCACCAAATTCACTTACAGTTGCACAATCCATGGAGGGAGATTTTCGGGAACTTTTTCCAGCTTCAATCGACTGCAGTCAAGTAGGTTCCCAACACAAGTGCATGGAAATGGACATTGCTTTGTGTTTGCATCAATTCCAAACGTGACTTCCAATCCCAAAAATAGCAGGAAGATTATGGGATACGTCGTAGCAGACATTTTTGGCAACTTCTAAAAACTCTGTGTTCAAAGTTTTTTTTTTTTTCGGTAAGAGATTCGCAACGTGAAATTCCAGTCCGAAAAACGATTCAAGTTCAGATAAAAATGTTTTATACTCTTATTTCCATGCACCCATCCTGCTAAATCCACGAAATTGTTGAAAACCTAAATGATAAAAGCACCGCTCGCATTCCCCCATGTCTTCAAGAAACTTTTCTGCCAGTAACTCCCTTCGTTGGTTTAGCATCTGCAATTACATGCCATACTCCCCACTGCGGGCCTCCCTATTGGAGCGCGCATTTGAAGCACATGACCCAAACAATGCCTAAAGTTGAACCATCCAATATATTCTGGGAAACGTAGTCCGCACGGACCAACAATAAACTTCTATATCCTATATATAAGTCCTATACATACACAAAACCTTCATTATTATTCATGCAATCGAGTTTCTTAGAATAACGATATGAATACATTGCCAAATGAATAATCTAATAAAAAATAAACCATGACTTCTTGTTAGTACCAAATTTCTTCCAGGGAGCCTTTCCAAAACAATGACAATTTCTAATCTATGTAGCATGGATAATTACATTTTACTGCACTTATGATGTTTAAATTCTTTAGCGTGTCTCTTGGCAATTTCACCACTTACTATTTACTATTTAGAAATAGGTTTTGATTATACGCCACAAGTAACCCAGTTATAGTAAAACAAAGTAGGGCATTAGGCTAGATCGAAATTGCCGTACAGGATTCAGTGAGAGCAAACTGGAGCACAGGAAAATCAATTCAGTCAGCCTGGTTTTCAAATGCGGCATCATAAGTTATTCTTGCATGAATTGTGTGATGTCAAGCGCATCAATGTATATACGCAATTTTGCTAGAGGTGGTATATGACCTTTTCATCCAAACTGTATCCAGTCCTCTTTATTTTTGAAGATTTTAAAGTGGCACTTTTTGTTCCAAAATAAAAAAAATGACCTGAAACCACTTTTAAAAGTCTTAATTTGACGATCATCGGGGGGTATGGGGGTGGCGGCATTAAAGTTTTATTTTTACTCCAAGTAATAAAAGATCTTGAAGCATGTATCCATTAGCTTCCGATTACCAAAATGTTCTTGCAGATCACAATGAGTTTCTGTTTTGTCTTATTTCTATGAACACCATTTTCTCAGTTTTCCCCCACTTCAGATGGCTCATTGAAGCATTTTCCAAGCTTTACATTCCACTGTGACTGAAAGGATTTTTTTATGGCTTATGCACATTTTGCTTTGACAGCCCTTTAATGATGGATTGTTAGCCAGCAACATCACCTACGTCCCACATTGTGGGCAGCTTAAACAAATCAAATAGGGGGCCAATTGCTGAATGTCCTAATGTAAGAAAGTTGTGGAGGTAAATGGACCAAATCTAGTGGGATTGAGATTAGTCTCTGAGCCTACTTTCCCCAAGTTAATGCTTAAAATGGCTGAGAGCCAGCCATTTTACTCAGAATAGTAACAGCAATAAAAATGTCTTCCCAGCTTGTCTAGCTGCAGGTATTTTTCAGCCAGTATAAACATGAGCCCTCTGCAGGCAATGCCAGGTACATATGGCATATTAAATATCACTCTAAAGCTCCTGCAAAGAATATTATCATAGGCAGTGTTCAGATATACACATTCATAGCATATTTTTTATGCAGCATTACAATCATACTATACCTGTGATGATAAAGTACTAAACAATAATAATAAGTCATATTATGGACATATTAAAAACAACTTTTTTATTTTAAAGGAAATTCCAGTATTAACCTTTTTCCAGCCTAATCATGTTGGCAGTTTGTTATAATATTTGTTAAATTCAGAAAAGGGGCTTATTTAAAAACTTAATGAGGTATGTTCTATACTAACCTATCAATATCCATTTGCTCAAGGAATGTCTCATGAGACTGTGCCTTAACTACCTTTAAAAAGCAGACACTGGCAAGAGTGTCGGAGAAATTCCTCTGCATGCGTTAGTGAGATCGCTCCCTCCAAGATGGCCCAGGCACTGGCGCAAACACAAGAAACAGAACAGAGTGCTGTTGTCAAGGTAACATATGAGCCCCTGTGCATGTGTGTGGTGGCTGTTGATGGGTGGTTGAGTGGGTGCAAAAGTGGTGTGCATTCAAGTTTGAGTCGTGTGGCCGTAGCCAAATACAACCCTTAAACCCTAAACAAACAAACAGTGTTCTGGCTGGACCAATATAGAAAGAGGGCAGTGTCCTGAATTATTTTTTCATGGTAATAATGCATGCCTCATGATTAATCAAACGACAGACACAGGCATTTAATGTGCTCTTCAACCGCACAACAGCTTATCAACAACTTACAGTTTCCCACAACCCCATTACCCTTTTTTAAGACTATTTAAAAAAATCTCAGTTTGTATTATTAATGTATCTCTGTGACATAGCACAACCTTATATCACTCTGATATTTTAAATATACTGTGTTAACCAAGTAAATAGGTATAAAATGATATATAAAAAAATGAGTTTAAATCAGTCAAGGTTGTGGAATTAAATTAACGACACATAATAATGAAACAGGTCATTCTTGAAAAGCACTGAATAAAAACGGAAACTAGGTTATTCAGTATGCAGTTTAAGGGCAATATTGAGCGCGAGAGTATTTAATTAATCTATTCCCAGAAGCAATGATCAAATAATAAACATTTCGGTTCTATACCAACCTCCAATCACCAGTCGAAAAACCTTGCATTTTTGAAAGACATATTCCTAATGACAGGTAATTCAAAGCTGTCGACTAATATGTTGAAATTACAATAAAATAATTGATAACATTGTGTTTTTGGAATAAAAAGCATTATTAATATGACTAAAGATAATATTCATTATTGAGTACCCATACATCCTAATAGAAACCCAGGATTCGTTTTTATAGCCTGAGGCAAAGTTTTAACACTTCATTATTGAACGGATGTTTATTCAGTTGTCAATTGAACTCTGTTGCCCTACATTTCACATTATTAACCTAACGATTGTGGGGGGGGAGCTAACTGACGTTAGTACAACTCAGTGATACGTATATTCAATCAAAATTCTGACAAAAAAAACAACAACCTTTTTATAACATTAGTATAACATTCTGCTCCACTGTAGGTCTAAGGAACTGATCATGTTTCTATTTTAATGGGATGTTTTCCGCATGTAAAAAAGTAAAATGAAAATCTCTCAAATGCTCAGTCATCAGTCTAGGGAAACTGCTCAGCAAAACCAGACGGAACTTCTGCAGAAAATATTAAAGTTAACATTTAAATTTTATTAGGCATTATTAAAAGAGGGCCCATGACATCATTGAAAGGTTAAAATTATATGCTTTCACTGCCCCCCAGCTATGTCAAGTACTGAGTGAATTTCACACCGGACCTGCACACCGGACCTGCAGGAACGCTCAGCAGACGGCTTCATCAAACCATCGGTCACTTACTGCCAGACTGACTTCTGCCAGAGGAGTGGAGTTTCCCCACTTATTAGTGTATTATGGTGTAAAGTAGTTTACCAGCTACCGGAAACATCATCGATACTACAAACATCGGTAAACCAAGTAGTTTAAAAGTCTGTTTCCTTAATCAGGCTGGTGAATTAAGGTGCATTATGTGCAGGATTGCCAAAAAACTACCAACCCGAAAAGGAAAAATTATTTCAAACATCAATCCCCGTTTCTTCAGTAATCAGGCCAAGGTACAATAGGGGCGAGAAAAAGCCAAAAAAAGCCAGAAGACGGGGCAAAAAGGTAATTAAGACTAAATCAGATTTGTTAAGAAGCTAACAGCATAATTTGGGTTCTCCAACAAAACAGGTCACAAATCCAAAGCACTCACTATTCAGAATAACAGGTTCAACCCTACATCGACACTTTCCCCTAAGGTACCAGTCCCCACTAACCTAACCAGCAGCCTTTTATGCTGTGGCTTATTAAACCATTGCCTCCAGCTATACCAATTACACAGCTGAGGACTATTGGCAGGCAGGCACCATAATGTCAAGCTGGCAGGTCTTACAGGGGTGGGGCTCTGCTTCCCTGCCCACTGTTGTGCCACATGTTATCACAAATTAAATAGTTTTAGCTACCTTTCAGTAATATATCCAGCCTACCCTCCATAGAGATTTTAATGCAGAAATACTGTTTTCCATGTAGTTACTATTTTGGCATTTAAGAATCGTAGGCATCAGAACTCCTTAGCTCCTACAAACTAATGCAACATGTAGTGATGGGAAAACATATATTTTTAAATTAAAGTAAAACCAAAACCAAAAAGCTAGAGAACTAAGTTTGTGCACTTTCCAGTGTTCTTTTTTCCATTGAGCGATGGGACTATAGTTCAGGGATCTGAAAATCAGCCCAGTGGAATATCTGGGTGGCTCGTATTGATCTTGTGTCCGTGACAGTGAGAACAACCGGAAATTTAGGCAGTCCACTCAGGAATAGCATAAGGGCCCTCGGGCTTGTATTTAAAGAAAGGGGTTTATCATGTGTTGCTGATGAACAACTGACTAATCCCTGGCCCCCAACAGTGTCCTCTGTAAAGGAGGCCCTCAATGAAACAAAGAAGTTTTCTCCTGGTCTGGTATGAGGACAGCTTCGAACCATGAAGGTTGTAGACATGTCTCGGAAAGCTAATACACAATGGTTGCCCGTCTTTGTGATTGTGGAGCTGAGGTGATGGCTAATTATCATTCTCCACAAGGCATGCCTAATGCAGAAGAATGCCAGTGAGTGAAAGTAGGAGAAATAAAGATTTGGATACAACCGGTGTAACTGACTGTTGACTATTGATATGCCTTTGGTTTGCAAGGTGGCAACAGGAAAACTGGAAAACTGCAAAGCACTTCTAATGGATTACCGGGGATTTAGTTGCAATGACCGGCAACTGTCAAATATAATCGTGAATATTCCCTCCCTCTATCTGGTAAAGGAACTTGGTGACCACCGTTTTGGATGAGTGGGCAGGATTAGATTGGGCATGACTGACCTTCATATATTGCTTGGTATGACATTCTGCATGGAAAAGGTTGTGGTGTTTACCTAGAATAATTAATAAGCAAATACATGGGAACACAAATTCAATCATGACGGCCTTTCGGTACCAATAACATAACTTCATGAACAGTACGGAACTCAGCAATTCCCAGGTTAAAATCAAAGTAATAAAACAGTTGTTTCTGTACCTGAACCACATGAAAAGTAATGGTCGAGCTCCATTAGACTGGCACTGTATAAAACTTTCAGCTATCAATGTTACCCCAAAATAAGCATGCCCAGTAAACAAATAAATCATACAGAGTAACACTGATGGCAGAACGTTGTCATTTAGCATGTGGAATGGTTTTTAGGTCTTCCATTATTTTATTATTTTAAGTTTAAAAGTATTGATAAATGCTAAAGACCGAAAGCAGAATATAAAATCGTTAGCAAAGTCAGAATATTCAAACGATCCACAAATTCACTAATCCAAGTCCTATCATGCTCCTGGGAAGTCAGAAACGCAGGAAGGAGAATGCCAAAGACGTATGGGTGAGGAGACGGGGGTAGAATATTTGAGCGCGGGAGGTATTAGAGTAATTAAGAGGGCAGTGAGGTGATCCATCTCCACTGGGGAAGGCACCGAGGCCCACGGCGCAGGGGACTCGGGGGTCTTCAGTCAGCATGGACCCAGCTGGGGCCAGAGCACGGGAGGAACCAACCCCAACTGAGAGAAATCAGATATGGAGGTCAAACGCAATGACAGAGGAATGGCAGCTGTTCAAACAGTTTGCCCAGATCAGCCCAACACTGCCAAAAGAGGAGACAACATTTTTTTTCCCCCCACTACATTTTATTTTCTGGAATAAAAAAATTGAGATCTTTGTCACACACAAATGAGGAGAGTAAGCATGTGTTTAAAACTGTACTACACACATTCCTTTGTTTTGTTTTTTTCCTGGCCAAATGACAGAATAGCTTCGCTTATTTATGTTGTGCATCGTTTTGTCTTTGATACCACTTAAAAATGTATTTTCTGAGGATTTTATTGTTTTTATTTTCACTTTTAAACCAGAACCATCTCTAATGTCTGAATTTCACACACAGATCACCACTGTTTACTGAACTGGGGCTGATGTGACAGACCCGTTTGGTGAGAGCAGAACATTCTCCCCTCGAGAGGTTTTTGCAGCTGGCCAAGATTCCTCAAGTTTCGTGGAGGGACTCCAAAAGGCAGAGTTTAATGCAGAATGCCTTGGGGGGGAACCTGACAGCTAATGATGGATCAGCTACACTTCCAGCTGGCCATCATTAAAGGGAGGGAACGCATTCATCCCCATCAGAGTTTAGCCTGAGAGTTCTCCGGATCTCCACACAAAAAGTCCCCAGTTACTTTGAACTGGGTCCTTTAAGTTGAGCTCGTATTTTTGGCACAAGCTGGCTTGACGTACAAGCTGTACATGTATATGTGCATGTATGATATATTTATGAGCAATTTGTGGACTGTAGCACCGAATCCTATTTTCGACTACAGCATCAAAATAATGTAAAGTAAATATGTAAATATGTAAAGGAACTGGAAACAAGTAGAATTTCTCAATTTTAAAAATTGAAATAAATGTAAATTTACCAACATCTCCATTTGGCTCTGCCCTGTTCACTTGCTTCTAGTTACCAGACATAGCTGGATGTGTCTTAAGGCCATGTGTACTTCCTATCCTGGTACTGAGCCTGGGCAAAGCATGTTGTGCAGATGGAGTCTTCTGTTTTATTAGCGATATGTTCAGATATCCAAAAAATTACCTTCAAATGTAGCATTTCTTTCAATATAATTGACAGTTTTGCTTATTTAAGCTATTCAGAAAATTTTAGAGCAGTGTCATTTAAAATAAAAATTCAACTTCCTTGCTAATGTCTTACTATAGCTAACAGAATGTAAAATTGTATGTGACCGGTAGGGAATTAGGTCTAAGTTATGTATCGTTATACAAAAACATATAAAATGAAAAGTGTTGGGGAAATAAATAATTGATATATTTTCACTGCGAGTGGGCGGTGCTGCTCACCACTTCAAGCTTACCTCCACAACCCCTCATTCAAACACATACTTGATGACACAGCTGGGTTCCTGGGGTGCTCTTTCAGTGAGATGAGAATAGAATCACATATGAAAGGGAAGGCATGCAGACAGAAAACAAAAGGCCCCCCCTCCCTTTTACAATCCGGGCTCAGCCACCTGAAGAACAGTCAAAGATTGCGTTTCGCAGTTAGATCCTGTGAAAACACCCTGCAGGGAGCTGATTATGTGGCCTCTCTCACCAAGGCGTTTGTATGTCTCTGTGCAAGGGAGGGGGGTGGGGGTTGTTGTTTATTCTGCCATGCAAGCCATCCTGGCAATGGCTGTCCCAACAACCCCATTATTTTCACTTTGTGTGAGGTGGGACCTCCTGATCAGGTAGAAAGGAAAAGAAAGTATGAGCACTGCATTGAAGTATGAATTTGTTTGTGGGGTGCGGGGCGTTCCGGGGGCCTGTAAAAAATACAACAGCTCCTGTCCAAAAGGTATTTAAAGGCTAAATAATGATTCCCCTCTATAAATTCTCAAAGGCCGCTCTGCCCAAGATAAAAACATTTCAAAGTTTGCTGAAAATGTGCCAAAATTTATTTTGGTTAAGGGAAGGATGTTTTATAAAAGGAATTCAACTTCGTTATGTAAAATAAACAATCAAGTACATAATTAATTAAATACACAGTGAATAATTTCAGGTTGCACAGTTGAATACACTATTAGATTTTTTTAAGTCGCACTGGATTAGAGTGTCTGCTAAATGACTAAAATGTAAATGAAAGTCTAAAATATTTTTACTCCATTTTTTTTTTACTCAAATCTAAAAATTTTTACTCAATAGAGACCTCTTGTGGCCTAATGAAGGACGTACATAAGAAATTCCTGTACCTATTTGAAAAAAAGTAATTGGCGGATTAAGCCTCTATCTGTGTAGAGTATTCCCCATGTAGAACTGCTGTTCACCCAACCTGACAATGAATAAGTGCAAATTTTCATATCCTAAGATTAAAGATAGGCCTACAGGCGATTTCGGCATTCGTAAAACACTTCAAAGTCAAGTTGAGCAGCTAAAACAGTAGCAGAATAATACACAGCTGAATTTAAACAGACCCAACCAGACTAGATAAATATTAATTGGTCAATGCACACAGGCATAGAGTAGCTCTTCATACTGGCATTATAATACAATACCGCTTTCGGAGATCCTGTTTGTCTACTGGTCTGTTGGCCACATATGAATGAGTTACATTTTAAATCACCTTACTTTCCCTGTAGTTCATAAAAAGGCTTTAAAACTGATGCTAGATTTTTCTACATATCATGGTAAATAAATGTTTATTGTGTCGATTTCCCATCCTTGAAAATGAGGGGAAGATTGTGGTCACTAATGGGGCCAGGAGTTTGGCAGAGGTTCTCCTGGCTTACCAAATAGCCCCCAGCTGCGACCTCCGAGGTATGCATAAATCAAGCCCCCCAACATGTGGTCCGGCACCCTATGGAATCAGCCATATCCCACATATCCAAGTCATACTGCCTCTGCCACTAGGAGGTACCAGAATACAGCTAACAATTAATAGGATGTACCGTTTTCAAAGCATAGTCAACAGACAATTTGTACATTTTTGTCACTACATCAGCAGATGGAAGGGTTTGACTGTCAGAAAGAATACATTCTGCATATGTACCTTAAAGCAATGTCATGGTTACTATGGTTACTGTGTGTAAAAAAAAAAACCCATAAAACATTCCATGAAAGAGCACAGCTAAAAAAACAGCATTAATGAGGAAAATAATCAGAAAACGTATTTACAAAGGATCCTGCGAGCTCATTACTTAAATGTGTTTGTTTACATATATGTAAATATGTATAATTTAATTGAGGACAGAGAGCAGTGAGCTCATTCAATTTATCTGAGCCATCTGTCTGTATTGCAGGCCTAGAAAATATCGACCTTTATAATATCCCGGAAATACCAGAAGAATTGCTTACCCTTTGAGAAATAGAGAGAGCTCTGTTGAACTTCTATATTGTTTTCAATCAAGATCTATTTAACAGAGGGTTGTAGTCCATGATGTCAAGGTTTTCTGCCCTGAGATGAGGGCGGGCAAGACAGATGTTTGAAATAAGCCTCTCTAAAATCACATTAGGGACATGCAAAGGGAACAGAGCCGTCAGTGGAGCCGCAATGGGAGAAAAGCAAAGAAATCTCTATCTGATTGTAATGGAAACAAGCTTAACCAAAGGGGCACTGGCCCCAAAAGAAGGTGAACATTAGCTGAAGGGTTTAAAATTAAATATGTAAATGGTCCGTTTCAGCCAACGTTGTAGAAAACAGGATGTTTATACTAGATTTGAGGAGATCCACCGGTGCGAAATTGATTTTACGTTGTCAAAAGAGGGATTTGCATTGGCCGGGAATCGAACCCGGGCCTCCCGCGTGGCAGGCGAGAATTCTACCACTGAACCACCAATGCGAACACTCTAGCTATTCTGCTCAA
Organism: Hiodon alosoides; assembly: GCA_025775065.1. Taxonomy (NCBI): domain Eukaryota; kingdom Metazoa; phylum Chordata; class Actinopteri; order Hiodontiformes; family Hiodontidae; genus Hiodon; species Hiodon alosoides. The sequence continues at coordinate 52,506 of JAOYSI010073303.1, forward strand.
TTACATTTTTCGAAAGAAAAATCTCCATACAAGCACAGGCAGAGCATGAGACGCCGCAACTTTTAATTCTCGCTCACATAGCCTACTGAACATAGTTTAATGTTCTTTAAAATTTAACAGCGCTTAAACTGCGGTAACGTTTTACACTGTAACTGTAACGTTAGAGTAGAGAGAATAGTCTTTCTTCAGTTTTCATGATTATCTTTTTCCTGGTTTATGGAGAGAAATTCGAAAAACTAGAATAAAAATGCAACCCAGTAGTTACGAATCGTATTCCTTTTTACAACATCGGACGACGGTATTCCGTGTAGCAAACCTTCAAAAATACCAGTATTGGTATACCGGTGCATATCAAAGGGGTGGGCGCCCTTTATCCTGCTTTCAAATAAAATAGGTGAAGGCATCACTAAATTGTCTCGGACCACGTTTCACCCATTTGAGTATCTCAGCTCCAGAGGTACTCAAGAAATAATGCATATGCCACATCTCTTTAAACCAATTCCTGGATAAACATGAGGTGGAACATGCGCGGTCTCCGCCAATAATTTGTTATAGTCCATGACCTTCACCTTACACTTAGTGTTGCTCAGTTCACTGTATTTCTGTTTTACTGGGAAGAACCCACCAGCTTTCACTCTTTCCAAGGGGGGATGGAAATGAGGTGTGGTGCTCAGATCCCTCATTTTTACTGGCTTCTCTCATGCCTTTCCGAAGCCAGTATCAAGGTTTTCTCTAGAGATACCTGGAGAACCTCCGATGCCCCATAAAGTCGTAACCCGGATTTCCACTATAACGCAGTGTCAGCCGATCTGAGAAGAATCATTCCATTGAATGGGGGGTTATCGAGAAAAAATATGCCTTACAAATGGGCCAGTAAGACGTGCTTAACTGAATAATACCCATGCATGCGTCTTTAAAAACAGAACAAAAATAAGGTTCTCTGCAATATATTAAAAATAGTTTATTTTATTGCTTGACCAAGCCTAAATTAATATATTATCTTCAGATATTTTAATAAATTATTTATAAATTATTATTATTGAAAAAAGTAACTGAGTATTACATTGATTAATAATGATTAACACTTAATAAATGTATTAATACTCACTTAAAATAAAATGACATCAGAAAACTCAACACTTCCATTATTAATTAATATTAAATATACATTTACACAAGCATTATCAATGAGGAAAGTACATCTTCAAAGCCACTGACAGGGCAAAGGACTAACTGTAAATCTCCCTCGATCTTTCAACCTATTGATATTTGCAAATGGCATTATTAACAATAACATTAAGTAGGACATAACTATAATAGTAATACTAACGATAACAATAATAAGTTACATTTTATATTGCAACAGCAACACTCTAAGACAGAGGTGTCCAAACTGTTTGCCTTGAGGGCCAGATCAGGACACATAAACGACGGGCCGCAAGCATAAACACAACATAGTATATTACACAATGTACACACATTCCCCCCCACGCACTGCAGTGAGTTCTAACTGCAAGTTTTGAGGTGTTTCATCGATATTAACAGTGAAGGGGCAAGAGCAAATCTGAATGTCTTTTTCAATCACTGAAAAGTCTTCAAAGCGTTTGTTGAACTCTGCAATTATAGCAGATATAATCTACACATATCTCCCCATTGTTCCAAAGATACTTCCATTGTGAAAACTATTAATGATAGGTTTTAGTGATTGGAAGTGCGCAGCAATCTCACAATCGAGTGCATTCGTGAAAAGACGACGTTTTCCCCTTGAAAGTGTATTTAGTTGCCCCGTGATGTCAACTAAAAAGCCAAGGTCTGCTAACCATGCAGGATCGGTGAGTTCGTTTTG
>JAOYSI010073304.1:0-20118 GCA_025775065.1 Hiodon alosoides
ATTATAGCAGTTTGGTTGTAATCACCTGTATAGTACATGCCACACAAATGATATAGGACAGGTTCCCCCCACTTTTCTCCTAAGCATTTATTTTCAGACAAACTTAAATAGTGCTATTGATTGTAGCAGGGAACACGTATGGATTTTTGAGTTCCCTCATACTGCTGTAACCATACTACTGATATTGCAGAGAGTCAAGAGTCAAGACTTTTCCCACTAGATTCTGAGAACTTTCCTCTGAAAGGGTTGTCAATAATGAATCTGTTCTCCGGGCCTCACGTGAATGAAGGAGTGCAGCGGGGTGGGGTGGTGGAGCATTCTGTGCCTCTCAATCCATACAGAATGTCTCAGACAGCGGGAGTGAAAGGGGTGTGGTGAGAGAAAAATAGGAGAGAGAAGTAGGAGGGCATTTGATATCTGGGAAACGTGTACTGCTTTTCGGTGGAGTAAAAATGGGCTACGTGAGCCAGAGAATGGGTGGGCACAGCTTGTGCACAGCTTGGCGAACGCAGCAGGAGCATGACAGAGCGAAGAGATTTGCCCCCACTGTTTTACCCGTGAGCGCCTCATCAATTATTTATCACCAACTCCCTGCACTTCTACACTCACTGCAGCGCAGCATCTAAACAAAAACGTCACTCGGGTGTCAAGGAATGTGAGGGGAAATACAGCGTTAAAAAAAACATCATGAGGACTGAGCAACTTACGACACAAAAAGCAAGTTTTAGAATTGTCATTTCCCACTGGAATTCCTCACATTTTATTTCCTGTTTTTCAGTCATATTTAAAAGGTGTAACCCCCATTTGGGTGGAACAGGCAATCTTTCCATAGTACCCTGATGCTTTGACTGAGTTTCTGCACCTCCCAATATTTCTTGTGGCTGTTCATGTATATGAAACTTGTTATAGTTACTGCCATTAGAGCTCAAACATCTACCCCATTTGGGAGAATGATAGCCTGTACACTGTATCTACATTACCCTTGCTATGTTTTCTATACCAGCATTGTGCCCTCTTTGAAGACCCACACAATGATTTGTCTGAATACCCTGACTTTGCCATCTAAAGACTTACATTACACCTGCTGCACAAAAGCTCTTTGCGTTGCATCCTGCGTGTAGGCCCATCATGAAAAATATAATATATTATTCAAGTTGACAGAGCTTGGTCGCGCACACAATGTAGCAAAATCTTCCCTGCAATGAGCTAAAATCACTTGTTAGTTAATTTTCCGTAAGTGATGAAAGAGTAGGGTGATGTCAGCACTGTGGAGTTCAGTGCACCTTCAAACATGGTGTTTCATGCAGGTGCTGAGAGAGAGCAGCTAGTTAGCAAACCATCAACCTGCTTGACTGACGAAGCCCTCATCACAGAGAAATCCCTCAGAAGGATGCCCTAATTTCTCTCCACCTAGAGCCTCCTCCTCCATGCACACAGACACACACTTTAGTGAGGTGGCCGGAGGCATTCTGATTGCTGATGTGCATGCAAGGAGGAAATCACAATGACAGATGATCAGTGAAAAGCAACCTGGGTAACAGGAACTCCAGTTGAACCAATGGTTGGAAACAAAAGACAGTGGACATGACTGTGTGTGCGTGTGATGTGCCAAACATGTTGAAAAAGGAGACACGCAACCCTTCCATCATATCTCTTGGAGTGGTTTAAAATAAAACATGTCCAGTCATGTCTGCTCCACACACTGCTTCTCATTCTTTGTAAGTGTTGATTTCTTCAGGTATGTTTGTAGGTGTGGGTGGAGAAGCAGAAAGGGCTGTTATACTCTGATCGACGCAGAAGCTGATCCTGATGATGGGAACACAGTTCGGTAGTAGGAAGTTGACCCAAGGTCCGGTGAGGTCGAAGAGTGCGTAGTGCAGGCATAATTGAAATGTTGCCATGGTGCATTTTGTTGAATGGGAATGGAGTGTTTAACTGAGGCAGAACATCTGCTAGTATGTTCTGTGTCAGTGTTCCAATTAAGCAGTTGATGAGCAAAGTGGAGCCTTGGAAAGTGCAAAACACTCTCGGCTAATTGCCTTATTTATAATGGACCAATTTTATCCAATCCGAGCAATTTCCTTTCAGCGTTGAAGCGGTTTTATGGACAAAAATCAATCAGCTGTAATGAAGCGTTTTAGCGCATTGTCATGTCTCCTTTTTTGGCCGTCACTAGCGGCAACATCATAAACACTGAGTTTAGTTTCCATTTAGTTTCCTAGGCCTGCCAGGGCCTGTGTATCTATGCAAAACTAAACAAATGCTGATTTGAAAACTCTTTACCTTCCTTGGGCCTTTTTCCTTCTTTCTCCTTACCTGCAAGTAAAAATGCCTAGAGTTTTGGGATTGGGTGAAGAATGGTATTTAATGGCAGGGATTGACAGAACATTTAAAACAATGTCAACAAATATTGTTAAATTTGTGATAATATTACACGATTACATTTATATAATGTTTAAACACATTGTACAGACATCCTTGTTTGCACACTTTTACAACCAAGGACTTTGAAATGAAAAACAACTTCTCTTCACACGCCAATTTTTATTTTTATTTCATTACATATTTTCTGTGGAGGAGGCAAATCTATGAGGAAGATATATGGCATGAATGTCTAGTTTTTTATATGTTTGAGTATTGGAGAATCTGTATGTAATTATTTAGGGTGATTGATGTTGCATTCATGTTTTCTTCAAACCTTTTTATTCATTGTTGTATTGTATATAGGATTAACCAATGTAGGAATGCATATTTATCCTGAAAAAAAAAGCTTCCGTTTCATCCATGTCCCAATGGTTGTTGAAAGATTAAGGGCAGGACAGGCGTTTGGACTGGTCCTGTCCGCGTCTGTGCTGCTCATCAGCCTTTGGTTGTGGGATTTATGACTCATGCCTTATGTGCTGTTAGAACCCTGATCCTTCTGTCTAGAGTGAAACACCTTGACAGGGCCCTACCCCAAACTGCCTGCTTGAACTGGTTGTTGCCACTACATTTTCTTGGGTGGTCAGTGGGGCGTGTTACATCCCCACACCTGAAACTTTTATGTTACGACTCTAAAAAATAGCTCATTTTTGTCTAGGGGTGTGGAGGAGCCACAACATAAACAGCTCACCAAACCTAAGCTAGGGGTTTCAAACAAGCCAGAAGCCAACAAAACTAAAGTGCAGTGTTTTATTTACAATAGTGAAAATTAATAGAGGTGGTCAACTTACAATACACACGCCAAGGGGAAAATGGAACTACGAACGGTGCCAAAGTAAAGCAATCATAAATAACATGATCAACTAATTAGTGCATACATATATAAAAACTAACCTAATAAATACAGAGGGAGGCATCCACTCCTAACCTGGTGAATTAACAAGGATAATGCAAATACGTAATGCAAATGTAAACCCAGGGTATCTTGCCTACTCACCTTACCCCTATGGCAGATAAATAACGAAACAAAATAACAAGAAACACAATGTTTTATGTAAGATAAAATAACTAACGAGAACAGTGATTCAGCGAGTCAACATCTACACAGAACAAACTAATGCACCCACCACATGGGTATGGTATTGAAAGCTGGTTTTTGTTCACTCTAGTGGCATCCTAGGAATGAAAAGGAACCCCCTTAACTCTGGGATATATAAATAAATAAAGTGTAAGAACATTTGTGTTGGACAATATGACACGCCTTGAGAGCCTTGGGTCAGAGAATAGGATGAGTTTGTGTGGGCGACAACTACAACATGAAAAATAGAACTTTATTAGGGAAATTATTTGTTTTGACCAGCGGCGGCCCTAACAATCATTAAATACGTTAACCAGTTGACTGGCAGCTGCAGGGTATTCCACAGTTTCTTGACTCATTCATTTTGCAAAAATGTGATAACCCACCATAAAGCAATATTCGTGGAAGATTATTATTTAGATTATGATTTAAATATAGACATGTCCCACTTTTGTACTGTGATCGATGGAATTTTTTTAGCTCAGCGGACAACTAAGCAACATCATATGTGTGTCCATTAATCAATGGTCATTTACCAGAAAATACTGATGTCTGTAATAATGTTTAAGAACGCTCAAATGATATTCACAGCATGGTTTTAAAGTTTATGGAAATTTTCTTATAGGTGTCATTTGCAGTAAGGCACAGTAATCACACAACCTTGTAATTGACAATTTGTCTGACACTTTTAACTGCCAGTTAAAGGATAAAGTATGTTAGTTATCAATTATATTGGTCGAGGTAGAGGCAGAAAGTCAATTGAGCATTGGAATCTGGGATTGGGACTAAGAAGAGGGTATTATGTAGCCTATGTAGTCTATTGGGTTATAGACATTTCCAAGGATAAGTACTGCACCCGAGAGACATGATATACACTTGGTATCATCACCAATTGGAATTATGTGTTACTGTGTTTTTTAATACACTCGCGTGCCCTGTTTGAAGTGTTTAAAGGGAGTTTCATGTTGTCTCACAAATGACATCTTGGCAAAAATCAACTTGGCTTCATCTGGTTCATAGTTTGAGTTTATAGCTTAAACACAATTGATATTAAGCTATGCTGACCTGTGTTCACATGATCAGATTTTACATAGATAAACTCAAATCATAATATTCTGTCAAATCACAGTTCCATGTAAGCCTACCTATTAGGCTGTTAACTCAATAAAATATGGAGTCTCTGCATTTGCACGAAAATAGGTTATTTTACTTCTTTTTGATGGGAGATCTCCCCACCTACCTCAGACAGAAGATTTCTATTACTTTTTCAAAATGGAGATCTCTGTATGCTCTCGGACATGAAGTGACATAGGTATCTCACACAGAATGGAGACCAAGTCATGTGAGACTTACAATAATTGATCTTACAATGCAGGTGGAGGCGTTTTTGGAATTCTGACTGTGAGTTATGGTCGTGCAAAAGGTGGCGCAATTGCCAAAGGGGTTGGTTTCAATGACTAATATGCATATATGTGTGGTAAGGATGTGATTACACAACAGCCAATCAGCACAACCTAGCTTCTGCCCTTAAGTGGCAATGCGTGTGCGACGTGACAAACTACTGTTTTCCATATGGCAGAAGACACATTTCAGTTGTTGCTAGTTGTCCTGTAGAGCAAATAGTAGACAAATGCACCAAATCCTATGGTAAGAATTAGAGAAGCTACCTACTATTCTATATTACAGTTGTGTGAAAGTCTTGAATATGACACCAGCCACAGGTTATGAGGGTTACTTACTCGTCATATAAAACAAAGTAGCAGTCACAAACATTGACCCAAAAATAGCACAGTGCAGTGAGATTTTTGATGCCTTGTGTCTCTCCGCACAGTTAATTTTTTTTGCGTTTAGGATCACAAAACTAAAGGTTTGTCAGTGGGGGGTTGCTTTGTCAGTTGTGGGCGTTGCATTCATTTCAGGTGAAAGGGCCATGTTCAGTTTTGCTCTTAGCAACGCTTCCACTTAGCACAGCACAGATATTACCCTCAGAAAGTTTACAAATATACTGTTTTCAGGCTTTAAGACTTTAAAATTAAAAAAATGTGTTAGTTGCAGTCTGTGACCCCATCATTGCAATAATTGTATTTTAAAACCATTGATTGAGAATTGTGTCTCATAGGCAAATATGTTTCTGCATATGTTCTTGAGTTCTTTGACACACAAGAGGAAACACCGTTCTCAGGTCAAAGTTATTAAGGGCATACTGGTAACCATCATCATCAATAATAAAAAAGAGACATCAATGCTGCCTGGGAAGTTGAGTGTGCTCGGTACAGGAGTTTGTTTCCTGCACTCAATGGATTGCTCCAGTGCCGTTACCCGCATTGTTTCCCAGCAGGCTTAGCGGTACCTCCCTCATGGACATCTGTGTTTTTATGTGACACAGCAGAGCCGCAATGGCTGCAGCTCTTTGTGTGTGGTTTCCATGGCGACAGCAGTGTGCTGCAGAAATGACACAGAGCTTAGACCCGGGAAGAAGAGCTTCCCTCACTTCTTAGAGCACACATACATAATGGACATGTGCACCTAGGCTGATGGAGATTAATTACTCGTCTTTTTGGTATCTTTGATGTATTTGTTGTTATGATTTATGCAGTCTACTGCTCAGTTTTGAGCATCTTTAAATATTTGATACTCGCTTTCTCTTATCTAGTCATGGCTTTAAATTAATATTTATATTTTAACCCATATATCCAAATATATATAAACATGATAAATGTGAGGGTTACTGACCTTGAAAAAGGCCTCTTCATGGACTCATGGACCCTGGTGTCAGTCACATCTGATTGGACAGAGTTCCATTCCAGCAGGGCGCTGTGCCAGCATTCTTAATAGCAACATCCCAGATCATCCTCTGATATAAAACCTGCAGCTCAGCAAGTTTAGTTTTTACCTCATGCTAAGACACATGACAGGAAAAAGAGAGTGGCTGCTCTGCTCGGTGAAGAACTGCAGGCGCCTGTCTGGAGGTACTCGGCTCTTTTTTTAATGAAAGCATATAAAAGGGAAACGAGGGATGTACAAGGAAATGTCTTATCACGAGTCGAAGAGTAAATCAGGTAAATTTTGGGAATGACTCTGTTAATTTGTACAATATATGTTTGTAAAGTGTTTTAAAGTTATTTTTTGCAGGCCTACCGAGTGGCTGGAATTTGCAGGTTTAAATCCAGGTCATGTCATTTGCCAGTTATGACCATGAGTACACCGTGGGCTGGGCAGTAGAGTTTCTCTAATGAGCTCATCGCTATCGAGCGTCTCCTATCAGTTTTCTGGCTTGCAGTACCGTAAAGAGGGACATGCCTCTCCTCCAATCTGCGCTGAACCTCAGGAGCGGGCTGTGCAGCCTGCAGTTTGTAAAAGAGACTAATGGCTCAAAGGCCACTAGGATTGGAGGAGACTGGTCATACTTCCTCACCCTTTCTGTCTGTGGCAACAAACCAAGATGCATTAGCTATATTTGCGCAAAAACACAAAAATTGGTTGGATTGGTGGTTCCAAATTTTACTTTTTTGTCATTTCAATTAGCGACACAGACATAGATCCACACGTATAACATGCTATGATAGATATCATAAGGTTAGCACTAGAAGGCTTTTTTTTTTATCCTTGTTAAAGGCTGTGTTATCTCCAGTTAATAATGCTACACAGACATCATTGTGTCTCTCACCCAGCTGCTGTTGATTGTAACCTCTTTGTCACAACAGACTGTGTGTGCAGCCTATGTATCACTCCCTCATTCTAGGAATGAAGATCAGGCAGAGTTAAACAACATGATGGGTGTTTAAAATCCCTAACCCTGATGGATTAACCACAGCAGTAATGAAAGGTTAGAGATGGAGTGCAGTATATTTGATGATGTGCAGGTTCTAATGTGGAGCAAACTCTTCTGTCGACATGTTCCAGAGCCCCACAGTCTCCACTGACCTCAGAAAGAAGAGGAATGGCAAGTGAGCAGGGTAAAGATGGGGCGTAGTGCTCAGTGCCTCCAGGGGGAATCAACCCAAGAGTTCAGGTTGCTCTCGCACAGTTCTTTTGACTGTTCTTAAAACAGATGGCCCCGTCCTTTTTTCGACCTTGTCGAAGAGCATGGACTCCAGTGCTCAGGGCTGTGAGTCTGAGAAACTGCAGACGCTTTCAAATTAAAACAAAGCGCATTAAAAGCATCTTCTGAAGAGGTATGAGATATGGACTGTAAGGCCCATGATGTGAGAGGTAAACTGCACATTCTTCTTTTTTCCACGCCTGGGCCAGGGTTTGGATTTTCACCACTTAAGCTGAATTTGACAGGCACAAGTCACAATTTAATACTGCCTGTGTTACATATAAGACAAGTTTGCCCAGGATCAGGAGGCCATAAGTTTTGACTGTAGATAAATTAAGGGAACGACTAAAGTCTGAGGAGACAATGCATGGAAAAAGCATAAATGGTGCCGGAAAATCTGGTCAACACTCATTTTGGATTTTTTTACTGTTATTTTATAGCTTTCATTCAGATGACATTTAAAAATGAGAGTACAATAATTGGCAGCAACAGGGGTGAAGGGTTCCTTCATAGTTTTACTTAGATGTCTCTGTCACTTGTCACTGTGTTACACTAGGTCTGCTCCTTCACTGTAGATTGGACAGCAAGTATGGGTAAGAAGTGTAATGGAATGGGAATTCCCCTTTCAATTTCAAACACACCAGCTACATCTCTGCCCCAAACCTGCTCCCTAGACAAACTTCACCCCTATTTTGACAAAAGGAATGAACTGACTTCATCCCCTGTAGTGTGGCTCAGGAGTTGTGTGTGGCCCTGCTTACTAAGTTTAAGGGAATTCAGTAATGCTTGGGGAAACTTATTGAAAACGCCTTACTTTAATACAAACACATGCTCGCCTACAAATGTTAGCTCATGGGAAGAGGACTTTGTATGTGCAGGAGAGCACAAACAGAGGCAGCGAGTCGCGTCTTGCTCAGTGTAAGAGGCGGAGTCCCTCCTGACACAGCAGAGCCCTTTTTTGCCGGAATTTCTGCTGACAGATGGAACTTATGTTTCATGGCGCAGACACTAACAGAGGGGAGAGACAGGCAGAGTAGCCGATTCTGTATTGAGTCTCTGGGTCCACTGTGGATTCTGTGAAGCAAGTCCTGTGAGGGACCTACTCCCAGGGCTTCTCCCCTCAGCGTGTGGGCTATCTTTCGGAGAGGAACTCGGCTGATTATATCAACTCTGCTGATTACTCATGCTTGTTTCCAGCCACAGGCTTCATTCCGTTTTATTTTTGATCTTTTCCCTTTTTATGTGTGTCTCTTGGTTTGCTTTGTTTCATCAAATAATTAATCCTGCCCTAGTGTTCTGTTCAGCAGTTTATCCTTCCAAAATTTGGCAGGTTTGTGTAGAAATGTGTTCTATTGAGGTAATAAAGTAATTTCTTTCATACGTAAATTTATAATATCCTTATTTATTTTGGGAGATATAATTAAAATATATTTCATCTATTGAAGAAAACCTAAATTTCTACAAAGGTTCAGGAGCTTGTGTACAGTTTAACAGTAACACTTACAATTTCAAAGTACAGTTTTACGGTACTCACAGTACAGTTACATAGTCCTACAAGTTGTGTACAGTTGGGTGCAGGCTAGTTTGTGTAGATTACACACAGTTATCCATGTATTTGCGTGCAGTACACAGCTGCACAGGTTCTGCACAGGAAGTTTACTCATGTGACCAGGAATGGAGGGGCAAATGGTCCGTTAAAAAGTAAAGCAAATTTGTATAAACTGAATAGAGCTAAATGTCAAAACTGTTTAACTATTTAAAACAATCTGTCACACTGTCACACAGTATGTGTCTACAAAGTGTGCGTGCATGTGCAGACGTGTTAACGCTCAGTTCAGTGGTCAGTATGCTGCTTTGAGTTTCTTTTTCTGTGTGTTGTGGGCAATGTGGCATTTTACTGTGCTATATTGATTAGTGGGGTATTATGGAAAATTTGCTTTACAAGAGCCTGTATCATGAGGTGTCAAGTGGGGGATTTAGAAGAGGCCTAGGCTGGCGAGGCATACCTATTAGGCTTTGTTTTGTTGCATCAAAGGAGTCAAAACAGCACTAGGTGATTTTTTTTCTTCTCCGACTGTAGTTACACGTTTGTTTGAAGTGGCGTACCCTTTCATCCAGATTTGCAGAATATCCAAGTCTCACCAGGTCACCCTGTTGGAGAGCCGCAGGACAAAGACCAATTGCTAACGTTTTCTACAGTCAGTTTGAGTCAGTTCTTTTGTACAGGGAAATCAGTGATAATAAAAATAAAAACAACATTTTATTATTATATTATCAATAGTATTTTAATGAAACCGAACAAGTCTGATGTACAGTTGAACTAAGTGTGGCCTCGCCTATCCAATTTACCAATGACGATCCAGTTAGACTGACTGTTACGGGTCTTGTCAACATTTAAATTGTGTTTGACACAAAAGGGCATAGTTATTTGGGCTATCCTTTCTAATAACTTTTGCCAGTTTGGATTTTGATTTCAAATTTTGAGTAGGGATTGTAAATTCAGTGAAAATGAGAAAATTTAAATTTGGTGTTGTCCAGGGCTCCAGGGCGTGATCCTTACTCTCATTGGCACTTGTGTTGCCCTGGGCTCCAGGGCGTGATCCTTACTCTCTTCGGCACCTGTGTTGTCCCAGGCTCCAGGGCGTGATCCTTACTCTCTTCGGCACCTGTGTTGTCCCAGGCTCCAGGGTGTGATCCTTACTCTCGTTGGCACCTGTGTTGTCCCAGGCTCCAGGACGTGATCCTTACTCTCGTTGGCACCTGTGTTGTCCCAGGCTCCAGGACGTGATCCTTACTCTCGTTGGCACCTATGTTGTCCCAGGCTCCAGGACGTGATCCTTACTCTCTTCAGCACCTGTGTTGTCCTGGGCTCCTGGGCAGGAGGTCCTTACCCTCAGATAATGAGCTCCTGAAGCTCTTCCCTTTCTATAACCTATTCATTGGTACTGAGGAGCAAACAGCATTTATTTATTTTTTCTTGCAGAGGGCTACTTCTCAAGCAATACAAGCAGTGTGGAGCCATTGTGCTTTAGTATTTGCTATGGGTATGGTATTTCTGCCTGTGGCATTCTTATATGCCTGACCTTTGTGTGTTTGTGTGTGTGTGTGTGTGTGTGCGTGCGTGCGTGCGTGCGTCTGTATGTTTGAGTGTGTGTGTGTGTGTGTGTGTGTGTGTGTTCACTTTTAGGATTAGCGATGATAGGCAGCACAATCAGAGACAAGCTGAGTCTTGCCTCTAGCGGAGGGCAAAATGGTGTGGGAGGGAAGGAAGAGAACCGGAGAACGGAGAAGATCTGTGCATGTTAGGCTAAGTATCGTTTGAAGACAACAACACTCCTCACACGGAATTATGCTTGTGGACTGCAATTTTCTGTGTCTCCTGTCTCTTGATTTTTATATCCATTTAAAAAAAAATTTTAAACACAGGCCTATCAAAAATATCTGCAGGTATAAATGGTATAATTGATTTGGAATGGTAAAATGTACATTTTTAATTAAAATGGTTATTTAAAAAGCACTGGGAGGTGATAGAATACACAATTCATTTATATTAACTACTATTATTGCAAGATAATATCACTAGTAATATTGTGTTGTAACTGGGATAAGTATATTTCTGAGTATATTGCTGGTTGATCTGCTAAGATAGGGTGAAGTTTACCTGTAGCAAATATCTGTGGTATTATTAGGTGAGGATCATTCCCCTCACCTGACTCGGTAAAGCTCAAATTGGAAGAGACATGGTGAAGTCTGGCAGGGGGAATAAGGTTTGGTTGGCCACTAGTCTCCTCTCACAGAAGGGATGGACTCCCGCAGTCTAATAGCGTGCTTTGGCAACACAAGATGACATCAGCCATGCCTGTGAAGCCGGTTTAAATATAATTGAACTGAACTGAGGATACCCTTTGGAAGAGCAACCAGGCGTGAGACCGTAATTACTGTTGGACCCATGGTGGAGACCCATCGTGAGACCCGTCCTTTGCTTAGTCACAAGCTAGGGGATCACGGGAGCTATGCTCAACTGGCTGTCCTAGGCGGCGAACAGTTAATCATCTGACTGCAATGGGAAATGCCCCCCCCCCGCCCTCACTCTGACTGCGTTGCTCTAAGTAGGTGTATCCCTGCTCTGTGTAATGGGTGTTGCTGTATATAGCGGAGGAATAGTAGAACGGATTCAGTGTCTCGAAACGGCTTGCCACGCTCTTTCCAGGACTATCTGTTTGTGGGATTACGCCCTATACACTGAGCATGTCAGAGGGCGGGAAGAGGAATAGGCAAGGGAGGATGGGGAAGAGGGAAAGAAAGAAGAAGAAGGAATCCACAGAAGGTAACAGCAGGATTCAAATGGAGAGCTGGCTGAGGACTGCAGTGTTTGTCAAAGAATGTATCAACTTGCCTGCTGCCTCTTGTCATACATAGAGAGCTTACCGTGAGAAGCAAGTAGCTACACATCTGCTGTTAGTGGACTGAGGTGTCATTGTTCATTAAAGTGCCTTTGCATGTGATCCCGTGCTGCCGGTGTAGCCGGGGATCACATTGCGTGCTATGGAGCACAGCTAAATTACACTGATTTAATCAAAACTGTGGAGAAAATTTAGACCATTTTCAGGCTGCTCTTGTTTACACAGCACATAATGGATGAATAAGACATTTCCCATAATTTACAGGGTGAATAGATATGACCCACTTGAAGTATTTATATATCAACCAGAATCGTCGCTTTTGGGAAATTATGAAAGCGCACTAAACAATAATGCTGCTAGGTTTTTAAAGCTGCTTAGTAGGACTGCTAGTTATAAGTACAGACTGTTTACTGTAGAACTTTATGTTTTTTATCCATTGGGTTTGTGAATTTTGCCTCCAGTTGTTTGTGGTCCTTCTGTGGTTTTTATAATCCTAAATGAAACGAGGGATGATGAGCTGCAATTTCAGATAGTGGTGCAATGGGATCCTGGTAGCTGGCTGTAGAAAGCCAGGACTCGTATCTGGAGTGACCTGGTCAGGGAGAACATCCCCTTGCATTTGCTCGATTGCTGCCTATTGCGCTTCAAACTGGCTGTCTCACTCTTTATGAGTGACCAGGTCGCTGCACTGACTCTTGCTGTCAAGGCATACTTAGTCAATGGTTTGTCAACTCAAAGTGGACTGCATCTTACCTCGAGGCAAAACTTTTTGTTGTAGGATATTAAACTGATCACGAGTGGTGCCAGCCTAGGGGCAAAGGTGTAACCATCAGTAAAATTGGCCATAGTTTCTCCTAGACACACAATACTGATAAGGGCTGTCTGTGCCTGCAATTTGTGTCAAAGAAAAGCATTTAAAGGAAAAATTGAGAACAAAGCAGTGTAGTAAAATGTCTTCTGAACTATTGAAAGCTATGAAACACATTCTCTTCAACAGGGCTAGTGCTGTAGCCAGAGATTCAGTAGTCAACATAATGATCAGCGATATGAGAGCCAGTGGTTATAGTGATCAGAGACTTTACAAACAGGATCATGCCATTGTAGAGGTTATGGTTTTAAACCTTGTTAAGAGATATACCAGCTGACAAGTGCAGAATTGAAGATGAGTTTAGTGAGTTCCACTGCGCATTGATCATCCGATGTTACATATTATTTTCAACCACAAGAAGCAGTAGCTTTTTATATATTACAAATCCAGCTGTTTCTGTTGAGCAAATGTTAAAAGCCTATATAGAAATAAATTATTAAAGGCAACTAACAAGCCACGTCGAACAGTTGGTTTTCATCTCCTTGAAAATGTTTGACTCTTTAATGTAATTTAACCTTTGATACTCTTCAGTTAAAATAATTAGATACGAGGTATGAAATACAGAAAATACGTAAATATCTTCTACATTTAAGTAAATATTACTTTTATCTAGTATTTCTGTACATTTATTAAAAACCTTGAACGTTTATGCCAATGATATGTCGGAATAAGTCTGGGCCGTTTCTGTACATCGTAACTACAAAATGTAATTTGACAACATGATGGATTTTAGGTGGGTGCTTGTTTTATTGGTTTAAAAGTACGTAATTAGATATCCAAAGATGCATTTACTGCAGTGAAAAATAATAAGACATCACTTTAGCTCAATGGCTTGCTCTGCTAGCCCAGAATATATTTTTAAAAAAAAAGCTTTTTTATAAAGCTGTATTTACTGATGACAAACACTGTCCACTTAAAAACAATGGTTAGAGAGAATGCATTTATTTGACGTATTCTTTCTTTATTTAGGAATTAGGAGCAGCTCATTAATAAAAATAAGAAAACTTTGATATTGGTAGATAAATAATGATAAATAAAAGCATTTCAGTTGGCAGGGAGAGTATGTTGGATATAATCTTTGGGGGTATATTATTATTATTAAGGATTTCTCCATTAGATAAAAAAAAAACTAAAGGATTTTTATTTGCAACTGGTCAGTGTCGCTACAGGTGAAAATGCTATTTCTTGTCTTTAATGGAAACATAAAATACTGGAGTTTTGGATCAACAAAGAACACTTGGACAGTGAACAGTGTTTGTTGAATTATAAATTAAGTATGGAAAAAAGAGCTGCTGCTTTTTTTCATTAGTTTATAGTTAAACATTTGGGGACACGTGACAAGCTATAAGGAAATATTAATTTGATGACAGTGCCTCAGCTGCCAGAAAAGCACTCACTCAATTACAGCATGAGTCCTATGGTTCAGAGACCACAGGTTCCTATTGGATCAACTGGATCATGTCACTACCGATTGTGTTGGGCACACAATTTACAGAGACCCCGCCCAGGGATGGGGGGGAGGTGTGGTCCCTGGGTATCAAAGTTTTGTTCCTAGTTGTATCATCCAAATCGTGGCACTAACAGTAAGTATAGAAACATGGGGTGCAAATTTCGGTTATTGCTCGTTTTTATCAAGGGCGCTCCTGGTATTTTTTTCTTATGGTACCCACGTATGACAAGACCCGACCCCCGTGTGAACCAAAAATATTGTATTTGCGGTAAGTCTCCAAGAAACCGGATTTGTTCTGTTAACTGTTTCTCTTAATAAAGGGCAGACGCACTTTTTTTGGGACGTTTCTGAAAGGTTTTACTTTTCTAAGCCTTCATTTTCCAACACATGGCCCCTATGGGTTGAGACCACACCCAAAACAACAAACACATCACCCCTGAATATGGGGTAGCCCCACCCACTCCTGGGGCCCAGGCAGCGGTCTCCGGGGTGCTGGGGCAACCCACAGGTGGGTGACAGCCTCCTCATCTATATCGGCGTCCCCCAGGTCCCAAGCTTGACGAACTCGGGCCCACTACTGGCCTGCTTCTGAGAGCCGAGGGAGCTGGCCCTCTTCCAAAATTTCCTCCACTCTCTGGGCATGCTTCAAAGCCTGACGTGGCGATGCAAGGACTCGGGTCTCAAACCGTGGAGGAAAGCTGCCATGACCAGCTTTTCTTGTATGCCCACCAGAAAGTGTGGGTAGCCTTTTTCAAATGAGGTAGCGGATCTCAGCCGCGAACATGGCCAGTTTCTCCCCAGGTCAGCGTCTAGGGGCGGCCAGACATTGGCGCAGACTTGCGACGGGCTCGGTGTCCCCGAAGCGGTAATCAAGGGTGTTGACAATGGCCTGGAAGCTCTGTTTCGCCTAAGTCCAGTAAGGCATGCTGGGCTTCGCCCTCCAAAGTCGCCGCCAGCTGCACAGCCTTCTGCTGTGAATTCCAGTTATTAGCCTGGGCTACCATTAAAAACTGGGCTTTGTAAGCCTCCCAAGACGTACTTATGTAATCTGTCCCGGTGACTGTCCTGTCCCACCGGTGCAAAGGCCACTCCTGGCAAACTTCCCCTATCCACACCATCTCTACTGCTGGTAGAGCAGGCCGGAGCCTATCTAAGCCTTCAACACTCTCGCATTCGTTCAAGCATTCCACAACAGTCTTGTACAAACCTCGACCATTTTGCAACAGTGGTTCGATTTTTAAAAAACTTTTCGTCTTCCAAACAATGAAACAGTTTTGCTTCATCGTTCCACAATGTAACTATAGCTCTGCTCACCGGAGGCGTTTAGCACTGGTAGGGTGCTTTGTTTAAATCTGTGTCCTTCACAAGATGCTGCCTTCCTGTCCCGCATCGGACATTTCCTCTTCCGGATTTGTTGGAGTTGCCACCAAATCCTATTCCCCGCCTAGCATGGCAGTTACTTTTGCTGTACCATGCGTCTTCCTGTCAGCCACCTTTTCGCACTCTCACCATCACCTTGGTGATGGGAATCGCTAGGAATCGCTCCGCATGTCTCCGGTTCCATAAACCCCGTCTGGTCCGTTTGAACTTCTTTTTCTTTCTTAGAAACTAAGGCGACGTTAGTTCGCAAATCCCACCTCTAACCCCAATGTACCCCCCTCCTTTTATCTCCTCCCAAGGGTGAAACCACCTCTACCCCTGAGGGGGAGGACTCCGCTATATCCCCTCACTGCCCCAGGCATTCTCCATTCTCCCTACCTTCTGTGACCCCCCTACTAAACCTCACTCCCCCCGGCATGGTCTCCCGCCCTTACACATGATTTGCCTGCCACTGGCAAACACAAACACGTCACCCATAAATGTAGCCCCACTCACTCCCACTGGATCCCAGGTCGCTACAATATATATTTTTGACAATTGATTTCATAATAGACTGGTGATTTATTAATGTAATAATAATAATAATAATAATAATAATAATAATAATAATAATAATAATAATAATAATAATAATAATAATAATAGGCTGGAAAGATATCATAATTTTAAAAAGCACAATAGACCACTGGCTAATTTATACAGAACAAGGAAGCTTTAGCTACAAAGTATATTTAGCACCAACAAGGAAGTAGCTAGCTAGCTAGCTAGTTCACTTTAGAAGCTAAGTAGCTACATAAACTTCTAATTTGTAGCTCTGGTTTGTTCTGAAGTGTTGATTTCATAGATGTATAACCGTTATAATGTTATATTTAGAAAACGTTATTTTGAAACACAGTAGCTAACAATTACGTTAAGGACGTTACTTTGTTGTCACATGCTTCAATTTCAGATGGTTCACATCTATATTATCTGCAATTCACACTATGAAAATAATAATTAAAAAAATATTATACACAGTATACATCCTGCTGAGATCTTCAGTTCATCATAGTGAAAACCTTGCATAAAATGAGATTATAGACCCCCTTTTTTTTTTTTTTACATAGACCCACCCTTAATATTGGTTTATTTACAATGCATATCATTATATTTTGTGGAACATAACCTAGATATAAAGTTCCCAAAGTTTTCCATGCAAAGGGCCCCCCAATAGCATAAGCTTCTAGCCAGGGCCACCCTGTCTTTAAAAACCCATTGACAATACTACGGCAAATGTGCTGAAGCCCCCCTGGCGCCCCCTGCCGGCCCCCACTCTGAAAACCAAGGTTTTCATCATTTTATCCAATTCCTGTTTGGGTGTTGTTTTCAATTTAATGCCAATACTAATTGTTTTTTATGATACTTAGCTGTTTACAATGGTGATCTAAGTTCTTATTCCAGTTTTAAGTAACAGGCACAAAAGAGAACAGAAGCTTGTCATGAAAAATCCAAAGGACTCCAAATATACTTTGAATCAGGGGGTCATAGTATCTTACCATAGTATAACATTTTCTAAAATCAAACTTTTATTCATTACTTAATAGCCACACATCTCTCTCAGCAAACCCTGTACTACCGGTGCTTTTGAAGAACTTGGGTGCATGTGCAACTCCTTTGTTTAGCGCTTGGTGTTTATGATTTACATAATTTTAATTATACTTTTAAATTATGTTCAGATCTGACCTGGATCAGGTTATATTATTCAGACCCAAGACCTGAAATTGTAAGTTTAAGCCAGCACAGTATATCACACCTTTCATATTGTAAAAGGGTCTGTCATGTCTTGCAGTTGAAGTATTTTGTCATGCTACTTGATGTTTATGCAGTGCTGTTGAAAGATGTTTGTGTTGTCGGAGGGCCTTCTCACAAAGTAAAGGTGTTTACTTTTTGGGTGGGAGAATTCTTACGCTGATGTAAGATTTTGTTATGATTTGGAGAAACATGCAATGCTGTGAGATCTCTTCGTGTTCCCCTGGCAGAAAATCTAATAATGTGGCGGTTGTGTCTGATCTTGTTGGGCAGTTGATTTTTTTGTTAATTCATCTGGTTTATTGTCATGCTGTTGGATGGCTTTGGTTGTACTCCTGACAGATCTTAATATGCTCTTGGCTGGTCTTTTGTATATAAAATCATAAAGTTCCGGTAATTTGTTTCTGGAGGGTCATGTAGTTTGAAGGTCCTTTAATTTTTTTCCAGTTTCCAGCCTACATCTAATGTGAGGGCCCTGTTGTTTTCATACTGGATGATGTTGTCATGCGTTTAATTTACTCTGTTTGTTTCCACTAGTGTTGATTTGTTTTTCTGTTGTTTTCTCTTTGATTAAAGTTGCATCTTATTCAGCAGTGGCAACATCAACAGAAAATCCAAATGGAAACCGCTCAAGAAAATGGTCGAGGACACAAACACCAGGGGGTGGGACAGACATGACCATATATGTCAGAAAAGTGTTAACCGGCCAGTGTTTTTGTTGACAGTCTCATTAAACAAAAAAAAGAAAAAGAAAATACTGTCTGGAGGCACACACGGTCCAGGTAAGCTAGGTAGCTGGCTATATTGTCTACTGCCATGCAAATAAACTGCATACCCAGAGAAATTGGCATTGTTTTTTAAACATATTATTCAAAACTGCAGACTAAACAGCTGGTGTGAGCATACTCAACCCAGAGAAGCAGCATTCAGACACCGTTAGATGTATTGTACCCTCCTCGGTCCAAAGTGGTCCTTCCTCAGAGGAGGGCTGAGTTTTTGCCAACGGCTCCTTGCCGAACAAAGCTTACAAACTTCATTCGGCACTCGCTACAATTGTAGGGATATTAGGGTTAGGATGTCATTGTAAGCTCTAGTTCCTGAATTTCTTTCACTTTAAACTTTGGAGTCAGGGAGGAGAATCTAATGAGCGATAGCATGCACACTTAAAGAGGTGACTAAATTGATGTACCATATGAGAGAAGGGGAAAGGAGAGGAACTGACTTGGTTACGATGGTTAGTATCGTTTTGATCTGCTATCAACAGATGAGGGGTAGAGTTGGTCACCTGCAAGTGGTACATCTCCAAGTCTTGGAGCCTCAGGTTATTCGTCCTTGTAGATGGCGATACAGTTTCACACTCCAGGAAAATAATTTATGGCTAAATTACAGTGCAGGATTCTCATGGCCTTTGAGGTCTTTGGACAGAACTGTACCTAGTCTAGTTTCAGAGGTGTCAAAGTCCAAAAGAAATCAGGTTATGAAGGACCAGATGGGAGCACAGGTGATCCTTCACCTTCAGTAGAGGTAAGGGTTTCAATTCCTTGAATAAATTCATTCCAATACCATCCCTACCCTGGAAACGTCATTTCATTGATAGCTGGTACAGTGAGAGAAAAAAGTATTTAATCCCCTGCTGATTTTGTACGTTTGCCCTCTGACAAAGAAATGATCAGTATATAATTTTAATGGTAGGTTTATTTGTACAGTGAGAGACAGAATAACAACAAAAAATCCAGAAAAAACGCATGTCAAAAATATTATAAATTGATTTTCATTTTAATGAGTGAAATAAGTATTTCATCCCCTCTCAATCAGAAAGATTTCTGGTTCCCAGGTGTCTTTTATACGGGTAATGAGCTGAGATTAGGAAGTGCTCCTAATCTCAGTTTGTTACCAGTTTAAAAGACACCTGTCCACAGAAGCAATTAATCAATCAATCAGATTCCAAACTCTCCACCCTGGCCAACACCGAAGAGCTGTCCAAGGATGTCAGGGACAAGATTGTAGACCTACACAAGGCTGGAATGGGCTACAAGACCATTGTCAAGCAGCTTGGTGAGAAGGTGATAACAATTGGTGTGATTATTCGCAAATGGAAGAAACACAAAACAACTGTCAATCTCCCTCGGTCTGGGGCTCCATGCAAGATATCACCTCGTGGAGTTGCAATGATCATGAGAACGGTGAGGAATTAGCCCAGAACTACACGGGGGGATCTTGTCAGTTATCTCAAGGCAGCTGGGACCATAGTTACCAAGAAAACAATTGGCAACACACTACGCCGTGAAGGACTGAAATCCTGCAGCGCCCGTAAGGTCCCCCGGTTCAAGAAACCACATGTACAGGCCCGTCTGAATTTTGCCAGTTAACATCTGAATGATTCAGAGGAGAACTGGTTGAAAGTGTTGTGGTCAGACCAAAATCAAGCTCTTTGGCATCAACTCAACTCGCAGTGTTTGGAGGACGGGAAATGCTGCCTATGACCCCAAGAACACCATCCCCACCGTCAAACATGGCGATGGAAACATTATGCTTTGGGGGTGTTTTTCTGCTAAGGGGACAGGACAACTTCACTGCATCAAAGGGATGATGGACGGGGCCATGTACCATAAAATCTTGGGTGAGAACCTCCTTCCCTCAGCCAGGGCATTGAAAATGGGTTGTGGATGGGTATTCCAGCATGACAAT